>JAHWFO010008577.1:0-10872 GCA_023313115.1 Rhysida immarginata
TCGTCTACCTCAGACTAGTAAACGATTAGATGCATGCTCACGAGACATGACCATTTGGGTTGATACAGGATGTCCGGGTGTCCGTATAGGCTCATCAGTTGACACCTGTGCGAGACGTTCCATGCAGTAGGGAGGAAGCAACTGCCTCGTGAACGTACAGTACTGTAATCCGCACAACGGCCTCAATGCCGCGACGACGACAACGACAACCGTTCACGCAATTAACGGACTTTGAACCTGGTCGGATTATTGGCCTCTCCGAGGCTGGATGGTCAACCAGACGGAATGCTGTCCATGTGTCGAGGGACGCACGGACGGTAGGCCGATGTTGGAAGCAATGGCGAGAGGAAGGCACACATGCCAGAAGACCAGGCTCTGGGGCCCGGAGAAGCACGTCAGCTCTTACCGATAGGCGGATACTGCGAACAGCGCTAGCGGACAGAACCATCACCCTGTGGCAACTGCGCGACAACACCACTATTTCTGGTACTGCTCCAGTGTCAATGACTGTGGTCAAAAACCCTCATCGGTGAGAGAATGATGACGTAATTTCTCACTCGGCTAACTGTCTTTTTCTCGGTGAGTACAGTTAGACTAACCGGTTAGGCATAAGAGCACTAACTGGCGTTTCTGACCGTGTTAAAATGACGTCACAGTTTTCTCACCGGGATTTCTGACAGACCAAACGCTAACTCTTCTCACCGGTGAGAGTTTTTGACTTTAGCCACTAGCGACAATAGCACGCCGGTTACACGCCACGACAATGTCTGCTAGCCGTCCATTGTTTTGTCTTCCTTTGACACCTGAGCACCGCGCGATACGACTGCAATGGTGTCGTGAACGAGTGACCTGGCGAATGGAATAGCGCTCAGTGGTCTTCAGCGATGAATCCCGCTTTTATTTGGACACCTACGACAGACGCGGATGCCATCGTGGACCAACACCCGAGATCATGGTCTGGGTGCCATCGGTTACGATACCAGAACGCCTTTAGTCACCATCCAAGGCACCCTGACTGCAGCACGGTACATCACATAGATTCTGCAGCCCGTATTACTGCCCTTTCTGCACACCATACCCGGCGCAATCTTTCAGCAGGATAACGCCAGACTGCACACGGCAAACATGAGCATGGCATGTCTGCATGATTTCAACTGCCTGCCATGGCCCGCAGGGTCCCCAGACCTATCGCCAATTGAGCACGTGTGGGACATGGTGGGAGGTCGTTTATGATCACCCCGCAATCTCCATGGTCTGACACAGCAGGGTCACCAGGCTGGGCAGACGTACCCCAAGATGACATTCGCCACCTGTATGATCACCTACACCTGCGTCTGGAACAATGCATCGCCACTAGAGGGTGCCACAACCTACTGATGCCGCTTTCCGTTGGGACACCCTGTACAAACGAGTGCACGTCTTGGCTCCATAACGTAATTATGTACAGGTCTGGAATATAGAATTGTCTTTCTCGTTTTCCATAATTATTAAAAAATTTGAGGTATATCAAATTTTATGTTTTTTCGTATCTAAAAACTTCTTGCTTCCTGCGTTTTAGATAGTTTTTCGAGTAAATACTATATTTTCAAATAATGTTTCGATTTTTAGGATTTTTAATTCTTTATATTGACACTTTATTGGATATTCATGTAATTTAGTGCCATATGTTATTTAAGTAAAGATTTTTCTATCGAAAAATGGAAGGAAAAAAAAAATCGATAGAAAAATCGATAGAAAAATCTTTACCTGATGCTTGGTAGGCTTATCTCCAGTTATAATATCATTTATTATTTCATCCATATGTTATTTGTTTAATGATTTTATTTTGTATCATAATAATATCTTTTAAAGTCTCTTCCAAATTTATATATTAGAATCCATAACGAATTCGTGATTCGAATAAAGAGTTATAAATCATTTTTCTAATGTGGATAGGACAATAAGGACTAACATAATAAATAATAATAATAATAATAATAATAATAATAATAATAATAATAATAATAACGGGGAATATCGACCAGCAAGTACTGGAGAAAAGAATCTTGTAGACCTCCCAGAATTAAATAACTAGGTGATATGCCCGGCGTTGCTCGGTCTGTATGTTTGATGAAATTTTGATGGCATTTCCCTGGCGCCATCTCTTGAGTAAACAAACAAACATAAACCAAGATATAATAGGCGAGGTCAAAATTATTAACACCAAGTTGAGTTAGTGAAGAAAATCATTGTTGCTACGATAGTCAACAATACGTTAACAATCAATCAATAATGATTGCTTCACCAACCCAACTCAATTTCAATTGCAAGAAATTTAAGATGATACTGAGAGGATGAAAATCGATTTTAAACCAGGGATGGATGAACGGGGAGCATCTTGTTCTTGTTTATACTCTTGTCTAACGAAAGTTTGAATGGGCCTCTCCAATTAAATTTCCAATTGTTAGACATTGTTAATTTTGTCGAATATAGTTAATTTCAGTGTTGGGACCTATCTAGATAAATTTATCTAGATAATTATCTTAGATGAAAAGTTTTTATCTTTTATCTTATCTAGATAAACTTTCAATTATGTCATCTTTTATCTTTATCTTTATCTAAGCATAGTTTATCTTATCTATTTCAAAAATTTCAAAAAAAAGTTTTTATAAATTTACTGAAAAATCTTTTCTAAAATTGTAAATATCTGGTTGACCTTAAATAGGTGAGACATGCATCCAACAACTAATATTATGGGCTCGTGGCTCTTTCTTTTTAGACAAAGTCACTGAATTTCACAAGTAATCATGTGACCAGTTGAGATATTCTTTGTGCTCCGCATAAAAGAACTAAGTGCTTATAAGAGCCACTTTTCCCCAAAATAACTGTCTTGTCTTTTGCGATTCCACTTATAGAGCCTTTTTTCAACTGGGCTCTTACGTATAAGCGGAGTCGACTGTATCTCAGAAAATACCTCTTGAAGGTACCTAGTAATGATGGGTGATATTTTCAAAAATATTGTATTTCGATATCATTCGCTTGAACAGCTGATAATGGGCTGTTTGCGCCATGCTATTTTCTGTTACATTATTGATGCTGTCCGATATTGATAGATGCTTAATAAGATTGCTATCAAACTTACGATCGATAAGGAAATAACGGAACTAATCAGAGTTAACCCGTTAGTGACGTCACTAGTCTTCTGTTCCCCTGCTGCTCCCATTAGCAGCCATTGTGTTTTTGCTGCTTCGGAGCTCACTCCTCCAGCTCCAAGTCACTTCTCGAAGCGTTAAAACAAATTAAGAAATTATATACAGGGTGATTCAGAAAGGTACATCAAGAATGAAATATGTACAGTTTGTAGCGGGGAACAAAATTTTTCCTATAAACATGGGTCCGGAAATGCATCCTCACAGAGATAATGCAACATGTACGAGGTAGGAATGACATTACAGTAGGTGTTCAAAATACTGACCCTGAGCCTTGATGTAGGTGTTTAGTCTGCGGACAAGATTCTCGCAAACTCCTGTTAGTAAATCACGGTCTGGAAAACGCTGTTGGTAAATCCTTTCCGCTTCAGTAGCATTATCCTGTGCCTTACCATAGACGAGATGCATGTCCGCCAGCTCCGCATTAGTCAAGCGATCCATTGTACGACAATGGAGTTACATGTTTCGTATCCTCTCTTTTAAAGGAGAGAACATGAACAATTTACACGTTTAGATCCTAATTTACATGGACCCTACTAGACCCTACCATTGCCGTCTGGGTAACGCACGTCCATTCCTGTTCCTACCTCGTACAAGTTGCATTATCTCTGTAAGGATGCATTTCTCTATGTTTGTAGGAAAAATATTGTTTCCCGCTACAAACTGTACATGGTATTTCATTCTTGACCTACCTTTCTCAATCACCCTGTATAATAAATAATTAACCATGAGTGGGAATGAAAAAAAGATTTTGTTTCACCAAGCACAAAACCAACATCGTGATTTCTGAGTTCTTTGCTGGAGTATATCAAAACTCGAAAGCAAGGCAACGCCTTTTCCTTTACCCACAATTCTAAGTGTAAACATACCGAATAGCCTCTCTGCGCAACAACCATTTTTCATGTGCGATATTAACATTAGATTTCCACGATACAAATGTAACAAGCAGCCTAACATATCGGAATAGAGCGTGGCGCAAACAGCCTATTATCGCAAAAACTCCTATATTTATCACGATATACCGATAGTTTGAAAATTTGGCTAAATAAAGGCTAAATTTTATCTTAATTTGGTAGATAATTTGTTTTTATCTTTTATCTTTATCTAGATTGTATTAAATTATATTATCTATTATCTTATCTAGATAAATATTTAATTCTCATCTTTATCTTAATCTAGATATCGTTTTTATTTTATCTTGCCCAACACTGGTTAATTTATTATAATAAAAAACTCTGAATTGCAAAATGGACATTGCTGAATTATAAAAAAAATTACAAAATAGGAGATTTCCTTAAAATGTGAAATTTATTTTTCAATTGCAAGACCTAATCAAAATAATGATTTAAAAAATATTTAGTGTAATTTTAACCATCAATATGAAATCCTTGTGTATCTGAGATATGTAAGACTGCATTACATAATGACACTTTCTAAATACGTAAAAGTTAAGGCCTTATAAAAATTGGCATATAAATTTTCAAACGACAAATCCTAGAATTATTTGTTATTTCAGAAATCCACTGTAAAATTATCTATAATAAAAAAAAAACTAATTAATACTGATGGTTCTGTAAATCTTAAGAATAAAATTAACAATGAATTGAGTATAGTAAGTCATTCAACCACTGGATTGTTATTCTTGACATTCCCCTCCCATTCCCTTCTTCCTTTTTCCTAGTTTCTTTGAAAGGAGGGATAAATTTTTACATCAACAGGAACCCTCACTTTAGATGGCTTTTAAGAACTATAAATAAAAGGACTTCTGAAGGAGAATATTTATTTAGTTTGGCTTTCAGCATTTCTTATTTAGTCAAATGTTTGTTTTCCTATTAAGATTGGTCTTCTATTCATCATCGATATTTTGAATGTTGAAATAAAATAACATCTTTCTGAATCTTAATCAAACCTGCATTGATTCATGAGAATTAAAAATATTATATTAAAGAGAAATATAAAGAAAATCTGATATAGCATGCATATGGATTTCTAAATATTATATTATGATATTTGAACAGATCATTAAAATTTTTGAATATTAAATGAAAATCAAAAAAGGCTTTGAATATTTTTTTCTTTTTTCACCACAGAGGGATAATGCGAAGTAAATGTGGGTTGTGGATAAACAGAAGTTTGAAATTGAAGGAAGATGATCTATGATGAGAAGATGAGGCAGGTATTAGAAGAAAGAATATAGCAGAAAGAGGAAGAATAGCACATTTTTATTAATAAATACCATAATTTTTGGAATATAATATGCATGAAATAATATTTTTTGAAAAAATCTTCTTTATCCATTGGTTTTATTATAGGAATATTAAATGATATTTATATTTTATAATACATAGTAATGACTTTTTAATCTTTTATTTATTTTCCTGCGTATTATATTCTGAAAGTTACAGCAATGACACTTGAACACAAGCAATAATAATAAATAAAGAAACCACTAATCCACATAACATGTTTAAAGAGCCAGATCTATATTTCGGAAGCTATGCCTCCTTTGTCAGTGAGTAAATAACAAGAACTAGAAAAATATACAATTAAGCGAGATAAAAAAAATTCAATCAAAAATTACTTTATAATCAATAAATAGTTCAATAAATACATTACTTATTAACAATGAAATTTGCTAAGGGCAACCAATGAGCTACCAGCACTGTACCTGATTGGTTGTCCTGTTGTTCACAATCTCATGAACTGTTAAAATTTTAACAATTTTTCATCTCTACACATATGTATAACTTCGAATAAATCACTGGAATAATCATGTCCTTCCTTTAAAATATGTCTCTATTTGTGTTTTGTAATGTCCTCAGACCGGACTCGATTTTATTATTATTTTTTTTTTTTGGCTTAATCTTTTCATCATAATGCATACTATGTTTTCCTTTAAAGTAGATACAATAAGTTTGAGACACTTCTATGGTGGATCTATGACTTTAAGTAACCCCCCATAACAAAATTTGCATAGAACAACTATTGACAATTTCTTTTTTTTTTCCTATGCAGTCATCCCATAGCAGTTGCTATACCAACCATGCATTGTCATAAGGTGCTCCCCCCAAAAAAAAGTTGTCTCCATAAATACATTAATTTTGCAGAATGACAAAACTATTCCACAAATCACAATATCCTATTGGAAACTCTGCTATGAAATAATATCAAATAGTAATCCTCAGAAATATAATGAGATATTCTAAAGTGCATGGAATGATTAGAAAACCCAATTTTGACAATCTTGGATATTTACTATCTTGTGAAGAAACAGGAGACACAGGTTCCACTTGACCACAAAAAGTTGACTTTTTTTCCATTATATACCAGGGTTAATACAGGGTGTCCTAAAAAGAACTGATGGCTTTAAAACTGAACAGCAGGCAAATGGTGACAGTTATTAAAGTTATTCTTGCAGAAGATTAATGTACGAGTTCAGGAATTTTTGTACGAATACACTAAAAACAGTTGTATGAGAAATTTACACAAACTGGTTTTGTTGCGATGAGTTGGAGGGCATCGTTGGACATCTTTGATCGGCCATTACAGAACCAAACGCGCAGATAATATAGAGGTAATTATTCACTGCTGTCAGTGAATATAGAGGGCGCTGCTGATTTTGAAAAATGGCGGCGAAAATAGGACACACCTCACCATCCGTTTTCCATCAACATGCTTTGAATATTATACTGTGTGATATTTTTCTTTATGAGGGTATATTTTTCAAGTGGTCGATGTGACAAGCAGCTGCTAGGCATAGCACTTGATTTCAACTTTCGTTTTAATGCTGACATACCTAAAAAAATTTATTTCTTAGTTGGAAAGTTATTTGTTGATTAAATATGAAAAAGTAGATTCAAAATGAAAATTCTTCCTAATAATAAAGGACCTAATTTTTTGCTTATTAATGACCCACAAACAAAATAAAGTTATTAAAACTAATGCAGCTAACAATGATAGTGATTTTACCGTAAAATAAGGTGCATGTAAACGTATTGTAAGTGAAACAAACTTCAAAAAGCAAATTTTGAATATTTTATGGGATATAACAACTTGTACAGTTAATTTTATATCGATAAGTAAGGAATAGGATAAACATAACGAAATTATAGATAGTTTGCGATTGTTATATGTCACATGGTCTTTGTTCTCATTTTACTAATTTAGTTTTTGTTAACATTTAATATATACTACCAACCAATTTTTACTTTATTTTGTTATATTGTCGCACCCGCTAAGACCTAACTCGGCGGTCAGTGACCATACTGGTCCCAGTTGGGCGTAGTTGTATCTTAACTTTATTAAATAAATAAATAAATATTATTTCATTATTATTATATGTTAAAATATGTAAATATTTTCCATCTTTTACCCTACCATTGCTAATTTCTGCTTACAAGGCGGTGATGGAAAAAACTTGTGTTGATACTCATTGTATCTGTGGCTTTTTTCCCCATTGTAAGTTTTACTTCCCAACTTTTTCTAAAGGCTTTATTTTTTGGGAAAAAATATAATCTTACTGCATTTAACATCGTTTTTGATTTTCAGCCTTAAACACGGCAGTATTTGTTACTTTTTCCTTTCATTTCTTTAGCTGCAAAAACATGGTGAGCCTTATTTAAACTAAGGCGAATCCTACTTAGCTCCGTTCAGGTAAATGCCACAAGGGCGGCGCCACCAAAACTGAAAGTAGCGAATCGATGGATGCGGGAAGGGAGGTCGAACGTGCGTTGCGGATGCATTGCAAGTGGAGGGAGGGTGGTTAGAAATGAGTCACTTTTGCGTTACGTAATTTAAGAACGGCTCTTAAGTAGTTCGTCCTAGGTACAGCATTATTCTGACAACTTGAAGAAGGAAATATTCCCAAAAGAGAGAATATCATCTACCAAACTTCTTTAGTCCACAAAAAATATCCTCAACGAGCTGGGCAAAATTAGAGTAGTAGAAAAGGCCTTGGCAACATCACTTCCATGGTGCTGTTACCTAATGACACTTTAGAAGTTACAATGAAACCTATAAAGTTGGACACCTGTATATTATGGATAGCTGCACATGTTGGACAAAAATTTCATAACTAATACTAAATAACTAAATACTTTTAATGCTAAATAACCTTTATAAGTTGGACAACCTGTCTAAGTTGGGATTTGGACATCTTCCAGGACCTAGTAAGTTGGACAGGGCAGTTAATGTGAAACACTTCCGTTAGGATTTTCTTTTCTCAGAATTTTCAAACTTCAATCATGGAAGAAGTAGAATTCTTCCATGCTTCAATTTTCCCACGGTTCCTCTTGAATGAGTCAGCTGTACCCTGAGGCAAGATATTGTTAATTGACCTTATCAAGGATAACAAACTGAGCATGCGTGCGACGATGCGCCATCTATTGGCGATCAGCAGTGTTATGCCAGGAGGAAAACAACTCTATGAAAGGTGTGCTTGTAGAACCATACACAGTACATTTCTGTAACTTTTCTTATTTCAGTTAACCCTTCTGTTTTGTATGTACATGAGGTAGGAAGTCTGAAGGCTTAAAATGAGTAGAGCAAACGAAATTACTTTCTATTGGAATAAAAAATGAAAAATTAAAGGTGACGTTTCAAAGGAAAGAGTGAAAGTAATATTAGGGGCATTAGATGACGTCTTATATACAGATCAAATAGGGGCGGGGGAGAAAGAATTAGTTAGGGAGAGCAGAAGGGAACCAGTGCGAAGCCTGGACATAAATTGCTGGGATAGGACAAGACCGAGGCCAATAGGAGATGTGAAAAAGGTGCAGTAGTGAGAACATAATGCAAGGGGAAATGTGCTGGGATAGGACAAGAACGAGGACCAATGGAAGATGATAACAGAGCAGTGAAACGAGTGCAATAGGAAACACATAGGAATAAAACTAACAGAAATTGTAAACGAGAAGAATGAAATACAGACAGTAACCGTTGTAACTTTATTAAGAGGACAGTCGGGAAATCGATAATTTACTCTTATAGACAAAGTTTACAATACGCAAGACA
The DNA here is from genome assembly GCA_023313115.1 of Rhysida immarginata. Lineage (NCBI taxonomy): Eukaryota > Metazoa > Arthropoda > Chilopoda > Scolopendromorpha > Scolopendridae > Rhysida > Rhysida immarginata. The sequence goes on from JAHWFO010008577.1 coordinate 9,201, forward strand.
GTTAAGGTACGTTCACAAAGACGCGGTACATGCGGAAGCGGCAGTGCGGTAGCCAATCAGATTCATTCCGCATCTGAGATCGTTTGAGGTCAACTTTTTCCTATGCGGTACAGGCGGCGAGAGCGGCAAGGTTGTCACGTGAATTCTTTATACCAATCAGCGGTAATCTTCTTGAGAGCGCCAAAATGGAAGGAGCACAGAGTAAACAGAGCGATCATGCAGCATTAGATGTGTTAGCCAGCTGCGTCGCCACCGGAAACTCTCGCGTGGCCATCTTTTGGTGGGACTCAGATCGCAAATTCCACGTTACTTTCCATGTGTTTAGGCACGTATTTGAGGGTAGGGAACGGTTTTTTTCTACTTTAGCTACCGTGGAATGAGTGAACAACATGCCAAACTACTGCGTGGCATACGGATGCAACATGAGAACAGCAAAAGACAGCGGGTTATCTTTTCACAGATAAAAAAAAAAGAGAATTGTAAGTCATCGTGCGTTATATGGCTCAATCGTGGGTCGTTTTCAACCCATGCCCAAATCGCCGCAAATTATATCACCAGCCTTTCTTTGTGTCCTCAACATTAAAAATTTTTTGTTTTCTAAAAAATGTTTCTTTGATAAAAATATCAAAGAATTTCAGTCATTTTTCAGCAGTATTATCAATGTTAGATGCTGATAAATGCTTTCAAAAGGTTTACTTTTAGATAAATAATTACATATATACTGGAGATGACCTCCAAACATGATGTAATAATTTTTCTATCGAAAAATGGAAGGAAAAATTTTGGTAATCAATATTTTGCCCACTTCCTGACTACCTACAGCTCTGCAACTTTCCCCAACGGCGTCTTATAGATGATAATGCATGTTTCAATCTTTAATTTCACTAGTCTTTCATTTATTCGTAAGTTATTTAATATTTAAGTTTAATATACATTATATACAGTGCAATCATGACGTAACGACTAACTGTATTGTTGTTTATTGTTATCGTTGCTAATTTGATCATCAGTGCTAGCAAAGTTGTTGATTGTGGTGAGCATTGTTTATGATTACGCCAGCATAAAGTATTTTATACAGGGTGTTTTTGAATTGAGTACAGATTTTTTGGGAGATGATAGAAGAGGACCTTAGAAGTATTTTTTGTCATATGAACATGGGGTCCCCACAGCTCCGTTTACTTACAATACTGCATTGAACAATCAAATGACACCGGGACGCCGTGTGCGTTAGTAGGCCTAGATTATTTTATTTTTAACAATTAACACAAGCATAAAATCAATGGTGTACTCCGAAGCCGTAGATACCGAAGAAGAATTGGCGGCTCGTGTTGTCGCGGCAGCAGGTGACATCAGCGACCGTGCAAATCAACTGTTTCCACGCGTACATCAATCCATCATAAGGCGTTGCGAATTGTGCTATGAAGCAAATGGCGGTCATTTCGAACAATTATTGTAAAAGTCATACAGTAGATTGCTTGTGTTAATTGTTAAAAACAAAATAATCTAGGCCTACCAACGCACACTGCGTCCCGGTATCATTTGATTGTTCAATGCAGTATTGTAAGTAAACGGAGCTGCGGGGACCCCATGTTCATATGACAAAAAATACTTCTAAGGACCTCTTCTATCATCTCCCAAAAAATCTGTACTCAATTCAAAAACACCCTGTATA
>JAHWFO010008580.1:0-13692 GCA_023313115.1 Rhysida immarginata
CCCAAAATCTTTCTTTGTTTTTCCACAAATGATGCATTTTCTGTAATCAGTTTCAGCGCCATTACTTTTCCTGTTCATTTCAAATCAAAGGAAAAAATTCGTCGCAATTAAAATGTTTTCCTTACTTTCGACTACAGTGGCTAAAAGTAATAGCATAGAATAACATAGAATGGACAGCTGAGCATTTCGATGGTAGTGACCTTGAAGCAGCGCTCCTAACGGATGGGTGGACTCTGCCGACTGTTTAACCTGCATTTCTACGACTTTTTCTAGATTTTTAATTATTTCTCGGTCTGTAATTAATGGAAACCACCAAGATCACATTGTAAGGTTTTGAGGATTTTATAGCCAGAATTAGAATATTGGATTGTTTATGCAAATGAGTTATTTATATTCGCGCTTGTAATTATTTAGCCAGTTATTTATTTAATAATTATTTAAGATTTTATAGGGTTTTATTTTAAGATTTTATAGGATTTTATAGGGTTTTATTTAAGGGTTTTAATGCAGAGAAGGATTACATAAAGTTATTAATTGTTTAGATATTTTTTATGCGTGGGTGTTAGGAGTTGTTAAAGGGGAACCAAGTTTTAATGTTTGACAGAAGGAAAAAGTAAGAATCAGTTTACACATCATTGTTTTGCTTGCTAGAATCATATTCAAGGCCTAAAAAAGCATTGAGGGAGATAGCTAGTGGAATAAGAGAACCGGATGACAGAAGGTAGAAAAAAGAAGAAAGAGAAGTTAAGATTTGTACTTTGAAATCAAAGGGGAGCAAGAGACAAGATGTGATCACGTGAAAGCAAAAAGTTTTATTAGTATAGAATCAGTTAGAGAGGTGGTTTTAAGTTTGATTGACAGACGAATTCACATTTTTTGTGATGGTTAATCCGCGTGTGATTGGCTATTGGAAATCGAAAGTATTGTTAGCAATTCTAATGAGAAAGAGATAGCTATAGAGAGAAATGTAGCGATTCAATAGAGCAGACGTAAGGAGCCATGACTCCCTGGATTATATCTAGTTTCGGCTTCCATCGGTTTAAATAATTAGAAATTCTAAATTGTATCTTAATATCAGTTAGTCAGAGTAATTATGAGCTTAAGTTAATAAGTTAGTTGACTCCCAGACCAGTCAAGAACACCCATTAAGTCAAGATCCTGTTCCATCAAATTTGCAAGTCGAGAGCGACCCCTGAATCAAGCAATTAGAGGACAAATCATGTCAGTTCCAGAAGATAGACCGAGCCCTGTAAGGTACCCAGATCCAGTATTAGAAGCTAGAGATGCCCTATCTGTGAGCCATTCCGTTGGATGAGATGGAACCCCCTCCCCTTCCAGCCAAGCTGTGGTAGCAGGCAAGAAGGAAGCGATTTCTGAGCGGACAGATGGAGAAGACACAGTACTGCCTAACTTTTCACATATGTCTCAAATGGCCATTCTTTAATTCGTACACTTATATTTATATACCCTGATATTATTTTTTTATTATCATATTTGGAAACGAACTAGAATTAATTCTATCAAACAGTGGGAAAGACAGTTACGCTTATTTAAGCATTCATTTATTTCGTAGAGAATCCTACATATCTTATCCTAAATTCTAAATTTTATCTAGTAAATCATTTGTTCGCATGTATTAACGTTTTAGACTCAGTCCCCTATTCTGTGACATTATAAGATAAATTCTAAGTCGGTAGTCCACATTCATTATTACTTGGTAGATACTAAAGCCATTATTTTCGTTGTGCATTCAGAACAAATTGGAATATTTACAATTCAGAGTTCCTGTTTGAACATCGCAACTAACTTGAAATGATTATTGCTAATATGTAATTATTGCTGCACCAAGAAATTCCGATCATTATTCAATAAGCTTTAATCTAAACGAATTCTTAATTGTCATTCACTTGTTATACACCTTACACGATAATCATTAAGTCTTTTCTAGAAATTGTGTTTAATTACTGAAACATATAATTAGTCATATTGACACGAGTCATCTTTTAATTACCTTTGAATCAGTATAATTTAGAACCTTAAATTCGATTGCAAACCAAATTGAAATTCCTATTTTAAACTGTCATTAACATTTTTATATACCTTTTGTTGACTGTTAAATAAATCTTATTTTGATTGTTAAGTCAGTTTCAAGTGCCTAAATTCTTTCCTCTTGGGCCGACCTGATAGCGGGAGGTATTTAGTATGTAAGCGAATAATACAACTTATTATAAAATACTTTGTGAATAGTATAAATCCCTGGTGCAATCTTTTATCAATCTTAAATATAATTAAGTACTCGACCATATTATCTATGAATATTATCCTCCGGAACCTTACATTAGCAACCTCATCTAATTCTTAACAACGAAAGGCTTTTTTACAAATCAAATGCTTTCCTTTTCGTTCGAATGCTTTCCAAATCGAATGCTTTAAAATCCTATCGGTCCTGGGCATTTCGGTTGCCTGACTTGTTTTGTTATGTAGGTTTTTGGCGTTAAAAATAAATTATATTAATGCTTTAATTTAATTTGCTTGAATTAAATTTTATTTCCCTTTCTTTCATTCCAAGATATGAAAGGTTCATCCGTATTAATTCTCTCGCTCTCTCTCTCTCTCTCTCTCTCTCTTAAAAAAGAACAAGGAAACGATATTGCGTGCTTGATTTAAATAGTAAAATTTAAAAAATAAAATGAACTAAAAAATTAAAAATCAGTTATATTTCTGGAGAGGTTTTCCTGAATAAAAATCTTGGCTCCCTGGGTTCCGTCCTTTTCTTCCTACATATAAGGGCGGTAAATGGACGTCGTGGCGACTAAATGGTTCTTACAACGATAGGGGTTGTTTATTCAGTTGAACGACCCGCACGAATTTGGCGCCGGATAGATATTGAGTCGCCGAACTAATGAAAGAGGAAATTCATATCCGGACTTTTGGATTCTCTCTCGTGACATGCGTAAACCATTACACGAATCTATTATACGCTTTACATTAATTCCTTAGGGAAAAATTATCTGAATTTTTTATAAGATCCTTTCCAACAGTCAGGATATTTGACACTATCAATTTTTGTGGTTGCTGTGCGTAGAAAATATTTTAGAAAGAATAAAGATTAACAAAGTGCTTAAAATGCCTTTTAAATAAGGCGGAAATCTTTGGTAAAGTGTGTGGTTTTATTATTTCTTATTTCGAGTGATTGTCAACTTGTGAAAGGAAATAATCAAGATAATTCGTCGATTATCACTTTACATTTTGCATGTTTCATCCCTTATTTTTAATGTTGTTCTTTTAAATCCTTACGCTGGCCTTATCACTAACATAAGTAATTAACCTACATTTAAGTTTCAACTCCCGCTGCAATTTTTCAGATTTTCTACAGACATTAATTTTTGGAAAGGAAGACGCCCCTTTAAAATTTTCTAAGCGCTGTAATGTAATACAAATTGTCTTTGCTCAAAGGTCTTTATAACATGATCTTGAATGTGAAAAAGAAAATACGCAACTAAAAGGTTCGTTGTCACATTTAATTTCATGGAGTTCTATTTCCTTGAGAATTTCACAAAGGTTTTTATTCACAATCATTTATTTTTTTTATTACAGTAGCATACTTTTATTCACTTTTACCTTCTATTTTTTCCCCATTTTATATATACATTTTTTGTTCTTAGCATTTATTTCCTTTGTGCCATCGCGACCTTGTTCTTGCCCTCAAGGCCGATTAACTTTTTTCTAAAAGCAACTAAGAAAACATAAACATAAACATAAACATAAATATAAACACTGGTACATATATTTTTGTTGGTATCAATTAAGCTCTTTTTCTTGCATGATAGAAAGAGAAACGTTTTGACTTTCAAGAGCAGCCTTAAGAAATAAACAAAGTCAAAAATATACATCAAATATTAATTTTAAAAACTTAATTTAAAAAATTAAAAAACTGAATTTTGTTTACAGGAAGAAGCTCTCAATTATTCTCATTATAGAAAGCTTTAAATAGAATTCTCATTATTTATTGGGCATGATATTTTATCCTTAGATTTTTAACAACCATATTGACGACTTTTTGTTGTAATAATTTCTCTGTGTACGCGTTCCATCTACATTAAGATTTCAATTGTTCATATTTTGATTAATTAAGCCTACATCTAAATTTGAGAAATTACCACCTGACTTTTTTACAATGTTCCCAAGGTTTTTAACATTTAGAAATATTTTGATCGTTTTAATTAAAAATATATCGTAATTTTAAGCCTTCATTATCTTTCTTAATCAGCTAGCCCTTAATTAATCTGATAGCTGTCTGTTTTGTTTTCAGTACCTCCATTTGGGCCAATTGGTTTGTAGACTGGACTCCAACTTTTAGAACCTTATTTATTTATTTATTTATTTATTTATTTATTTATAAATCTTATCAATATCCTTAAATGTAGATTGTAGAGCGTTAACGTTATTGCCGTACAAAAATATATGACATTTTATAAAATCTAATATTCTGATGTACAAAATGCAACATTCGAAATAGCATAAAATATTCGTTATTATTTAGGAATAATAATAGTCAGGTCGTAATTTGTTTAATTTTTTAATAAAAGAATAACTTGCAAAGTCCGTATCTCCTTTACCATTATAACTATAATAATATATTTATGAAAGCATCTTATTTCTTTTGATAACATAACGAGACCTCAAATGTGATCAGGTCATATAGAAATATACTATTCAAAGGACAATAGAAAGAGAGCAAGTACAATGGCAGATGACACTAGTTAGACAATAGGTCATAAACGGCTCGAGTCCTATATTATTAAAGGAAAAAATATAGTTAAAAAAATAATTTTAGAGAAATAATCTCTGTAGAATGTTGAAAATGAATTTGATAATTAAGATAGGGATATTTAAGGATAGAATTTTTAGTATAGAACTTATATAAAAGCTACTGGTGTGTTGTGGAGTAATGAAGAGCTCCTTTTCGTGTCCTACTTGAGGCGATATGTTGTTCCTCGTTTGGGGGCCGTAGTTTATGTCCTAGATCATTAATGTATTTCAAATGGCTTTTATGTCTCTCCAGTCATTTATGGTGAAAGCCAAAGGGAAAGTCGTGAAAATTTTGCAAGCCATGTAGGAGAAGGTGTTAACCTTTGCTTGGTGCACTTCGGAGAAAAGGGAAAGAGGGTACATAAAACTTTTGCTTTTAATTTATTCGAGTTAAATTTGTTTAATTTTTAAAAAAGTTTTTGAATAATATAAGATAATTTTATTTATTTCCTTGCTTCAATTGATTTAATTTCGTAATATAGTTTAAATTTTTTTTTGACACATACAACTTAATTAGGAAATAAAGCTGCTTAGTAGGAACTCTTCGTTCACACGAACAGACTGTATAGAAAATGAAAAAAACAAGGAAAAAAGAGCTTCAAGTTTTGAAGAACCTCCTGTTCAACTGAATCTATTTAAAATTCAAATTTCAGGTACAATTAAAAAATACCTGAACTATAAATTTGTTAAGTAAACTACAATGTTCTTGTAAAGCAATATTATAAATGATATTTTTTATTCTTAGAGGAATCAGAACTTTAAAAAGATTAAAAACAATAGAACTTAAAAGTTCATAAATTAAAAATCTCACATAATAAAACATTTAACCAGAAAATGAGTACTCACGCGATAATCTGAGAAATTTTGTTTTGAATTTCTCTGTTTTATTTATTAAAACAATATTACTTTTTCGATAAGGCGATTCAACTAATATAAATCTCCTCTTTTGGAATAAAAGAACATTTTCCAGATAGAAAAGTAAAAAAAAATCAAACAAGCTCTATATTGCACAGATAACGTCTTTCTCATAACTTCATATTTGAAATAAAAAATTAAAAATAGACGAAAAAAATTAGAATCAAATTAAAGTAACTAATCCTTTCGGGTTCTTAAACTCAATTTACAATTATAATAGCTACAGAATAACGGAAACTCTTTTCCAGTCTACCATTCGTTCGTTTTCTTCCCTTTTATTATAATTTTTTAACGTTTTTTTCCCCTTTTTTCGGCAACTTTCCTTCTCATTATGAGTTTATTTTTTTTTTCTCATTTTCTAGAAGAGCATCTTTCTTATTCGCACATTTCAAAAACGGGAAAAAAAATGAACACTTCTCGCATGTGAGCGAATGTTACTAAGGAAAAGAGGAAAAACTTTTAATAAAAAACTTCTATTAATGAAAAACTTCTATTAATAATAACTGTTAAGTAGAGAGTAAAAGATTTCCTGTGAAATATCTCGCAATGTTCAAATAAAGAAATATCCTAAACAATTTGAAAAAAAATTTTCTACTGATTTTGATTTTTCTTTAAGTGTCAAGCCTACTTTTTTGCATTGTTGTAGTTTCCATTGTTGTGTATATGTAGGTGTTTTATTAGCTTTTGTTGCTTGTTTAATTGTTTTAAATTTGTTTAAATGACTAACAATGTTTCTTATGTTTCAATGTTTGGTTTTGATAAATTGTTTTCTTTTGATTTTCTAAATAGAGTTTCTTTTATTAATCTTTTATTATTTTGTTCTTTTGTTAAAATCTTGACATTTTTTTTATACAATTATACAATTTTAAAAGATTAATTAATAGAAAATAAACACTGATATAGAAACGTCTTTAAGTTCTTCTTTGGGCAGATGTTTCAGCATTATAATCATACAAATAGAGACAGCTCAAGAATTAAAATAATTTTATGACTATAAAACCAAAATATTGAAAAAAAATCTTTCAAATTTCAAATTTATTTCTTAATACTGGACTATATTTTTTGATCGTATATGAAACACTACTCACAAAGCATTTTAAGTTATGACAAATAGGATGGCAAAACACATTAATTAATGCAATCATAATAAAAATACTAAGATTTGAAGATATTTAGTTTTTATATTTGTTTGATATGTAAAGATAATTAAAGCTTTATAATTTCGTCGTTATGATACAAACATGGACTGCTATTTCGTCACTCAATCTTACGATCTATATATAATCTTTAATAGAGCGAAGATGTCTGTCTAGAAACCGCTTTAAAGAAATCACTTAGCTATCCAGTAACACTGAACTTGATAGCTAATGATACGAAAATTCCACACTATCTGGAAATCGCACCATTTGTCACGAAGATCCTCAACCAGAACGTGAAGGATTCAGATTTACTAGTCCATAACTAATTTAGCACTATTGAAAACGTCTGCTTTACAAACCAATTTTTCTACGAGAAAAGAGTGCAAACAAGCGAGAAAATATAGGATGATGCTAAAGAGTTACTCTGTGGAGCGTTTAAGTCACCCCCATTCCCGGTGCCTCACTACCCCTCGGGATATAGGCCATTAGAAATTACACACACATATATTAAAAAATGAAACAAAAAAGCACTGCACAAGTCTTCTTCCTGAATTTTCTTGTGGCGTTAACCCAACCAAGAATGTCTACGTTCTGCTCGACGAGAGAATCCCATTCTAAAACGTTCCAATAGAAAATAAATAAATTAATGTTTTTGATTTTCAAACCATTTCATTATTTTAGTTTTAAAGTGTGTTATATTTCAAAGCAAGATCAAATCTAAATGGTTATAATATGTAGTTCGAAAAATTACTTTATCGCTGGCGATATTCAATAGATGATGATTTTTATTACAGGAAAGTGCGCACACGTGTGCAATAAGCTTAATCTTCTGCGTTAATAGGAGATAAGGAAAACTTACGGATGAAAGTTTAAAAAAAAAAAAAAATCCGAATGAAAAGGGAAAGAATGGCAAAAAATACCACGCCTCGATGCTACTGACCCATATCGGAGTAGGCTCGGTATCGCCATACGAACGGTTCCAAGTCACTCTCGGTGTTGGAATGGGTTTCCAATGGTGATGTCATCGCCGGAAGTGGTGCCACCAACGTAACACCAAGGCGGTAGCAAGCAACAGGATATCCGCAAAAGCGAGGCAAAGGACACACTGACCTGCCTCGAGGAGACTTTCCCTTACTGTCTTGAAGAACAAGAGTGAATTCGGAGCCTCGGGGGAGGATGGAGAGGACAGGGGGAGTCATGTGATCAGCGGCATAGGGTAGGGCATAATGGCAAAAACACTTCTATAAAAGACAAACGCAATAGACCAAACGCATCAGTTTCACTGAAACGTTCGCAAACGAAAGCAAGAACACCAATACTCCACCTTTTCTTTCTGGTAACGACGAAAAAACCTGTGGATTATAATGAAGTATCACGTGGTGGGTATTTTTTAATTTTTTTTTATTTTGGCCCTTTCATTAGTTTTGATCCCAATCTTTGTTTTCCAGGAAAAGCGTAATTTTTAGGAAAATTTTATATTATATTTCTAGTGCTTTTCTGATTTACAAAAATGCTCAATTAAAACTGATTTTTCAGTTTTACACATGAAAAACACGGTATCTCAATATCATAAAGCTAAAAATAATGTTAGTAAAGAGTCAAGGAAATTATCGTAATGTTTTCCCTAGACTCTAGGGCCTTAAGCATATATAATTGTGTTAGATTATAAAATAGATTATAAAATTAACCAAGAAGCGTTTTAAAAATTTTGAAAAAACTAATCACATTTTTGGAACTTTTACTTTAATATCGAAATCAAGAACTTAAATAATTTAATTACTTAGAAATAAGAAAAGTCCTTTTAACATAACTTTCTAAAATTAGATAATGGAACAACAATAAGAAAAGTGTTTTACGCGTAATTGCAGTTTTATGCAGAATGATATTAAGCAATGTCGTCCTGGCAACATCATTTTCTTGAATGTTTTAACAAATTTTCAACTTCACGTTTTAACGTAGGTCGTAAAATATTTTTGAAAACTCGTTTCTATTTCTTTAGTTCAATTTAAAAACAGCAAACTAATTAATGTTTATTATTATTTTGCCTAAATTGCATGAAAAGCTTAGTTTATGCTTATAAAAACTTGCACCGTAAACATGACATTGGTATGTTAAGTTTAAAAGGTCTTATGCTCAGTTCGCTACCAAAAGAATTTAACGCTCAGTTGATAAGAAAAAGAATTTGGCGTTGGACAAATTAAAGGCATAGGGTGTTTTTGAGAAATATTAAAATATAATTCATATTTGTTAAAAATACTTTCCACATTTCCTAATATAAATTCCTAAAACACTGAAATCATTCTTGATATGAAAATCATTTTATTTCGAAAACATGTTATCCCATTATTGACTATTTTATATAAGAAATGTAATTTTGAAAGTCGACGTATATAGATGAACAGACGTTAAAACAAAATCTAAAACTTCTTTATCGGCTTAGAAGCACACATACTTTTCTCTAGCTTTATTATTGTTATTCTTTTAATAATGAGTAAAGTGATTAGATTGAAAATTTAGATTAATATACAATTTAAAAATAGAAATTAATGTAAACTAATGCAAATTTGAACATCATTGTATCCAGTTTATTTTTTCTCAAATTTAAAATAAAACAAGAATGGAGACTTTGGAAATTCTTTAAAAAATTTCTCAAAATCCCTTTACCTAAACAATCTTTCATATAACGTCCATAAATATAAAATTGATTTTCCTTAGACATGATAAAAATTAACATAATTATCACAAAACATAATTTCGAAAAATTGAGGGAGAATAAGTTTAAAGAACCTTTTCTAAGACAAAACAATAAATAAATAAAACGCTTGAGGGAAACGCTTTTATTTTGAACTAGTTAAACGTTGAGCTTCTTCACTGTGGCCTTTCCCTTTAACCGCTTTTTATTCTTGTTTGCTAAAAAGGGTGTCCCTTAAAGTCAGAATTCAAACTCTGAAACCGATTCTTTAGTTCTGTATAGAAGGCAAGCTATCGAACATATAATTGATCCACATTCAATTTGCGCTGTTTAAAGATAATTATGAACAGGTCTTAAAGGTTACGCTTCTCTGAAAATACGTTCTGCTATACAGGTTAAAAACAATTTGTAGTCAGAAAAAAATCCGGGAGCAGTATTCCTCATATTGCATGTCTTAAAAATTTGATAGTTGAATTGAATTCATTTGATCATTTTAATGGTAATTTTATTCAACCTAAAGAGGCCACAACAATAACTCAAAAATGCGACAGGATTAAGCGGTCTCTTTCCTTCATTCGAGGAAAGAAAATACAACTAAGTTGATTTTTATTTTTACTTATTGAAATTACCAATTGTTTATTTCATCATCGCATTCGAATATTAGTCAAATCGAATGCAGAAATCATATGCCCGTCCTATAATTCTCAAATTAGAATATTTCGAATTTAAATTCTTATACTTTTCAAAAATATTCAAAAATTAATAACGACATAAATACCGTTTAAAATTATTATTTTTAACATTATTTTTAAATTTTATTTTTATTTAAAATAGGTTTCATGTATGATTATTATTCATTAACACTTTTTTTAGCTTCAAGGAACAAAAAGAGTGGAACCGCTTTTCCACAAGAGTTTTCCTTTTCTTTGTGGAAAAGCCGTCCCTCTCTTTCTGTCCCTTGAAGTCGAGCATCAGTGTAAAGGTAATTAAGTTTTCTTTCTTTATTATTTTTCTTAGCATTACCAAATACTCTTTAAGAATATCTGGTAATTGAAATTCAGGGTTTTTTTCAAATTTCTGAAAGAACATCTATAAAAATATTAGCATTGAGACGTGTGGTAGTTAAACCTACCGATATGATTTTAAGGTCAACAAAACTTTCATTTGTAATTTACGCGATAGATAAGATTGAAATCTTACCATCGGGCTTCGTTAAATCAACCATTGAAATAGAAAGTCAATTTAAATTGCAAAATACCTTCGAAGTGGGTTTCATGTTTATTTAAAGAATTGAAGCTCACTATAAAATAGATAAAATCCGTGATATTTTTATCTTAGTGATCGAACTCAGAAAATGAGGCATTTTAAACTTGATTACAATAAAACAGGACCCAAACTTCTTATTTGAAGAAAGGTTCAAAAGTAGGTAATGTCGATATCTATAACCATGCTGGCGATTCTTTATGCTAAAAGAATTTCTTCATAAGAACATCCTATCGATACCATTTTTTTTCAATGCACACGTTGATACAAGAAATTCGTTATTGGAATCAAAAATATTGCCCCTGGCAGTAAATATACGTGCACCAGATAAGCTGTTGTTCCTCATTGAAAATAAAAATTAAATTGTTTGTCTATGAATAAATTACTCAACTTGAGCAATAAATAAGCAAAGAATTTGTATAGTTTTGGTATTATACGGTAGCCAAATAAAATATAACGCATTTGACCTCCCAAAACTAAAAGGTAAGAAATATACGCGCGCACTCGTTTCGCGTTTATTCTCCACTTCATGGATCCTCCTTTTTTTGCACGTCAGCATCCCTCTTGGGCATCGATAGGACGGGTGCGTGCCTTATATTTTTTCATAGATAAAGAATTTCATTTTTATTTCCAATGAACAACAACAGCTCATCGGGTGCGATTACATTTTACTACTGTGGGTAAGGCACAAATGTACGCATTTACTTAAAAAAAATCACATGTCGCCATAATTTACTTCAGTGAAGAACGAATATACGATCCGTGATACAAAATTTACTTATGGTTTTACCGGGTTAATTTTAAAACTTATTTAATGATTGTAACTTACGCTCGCCAATCAAATAATGCCACTATTGCTAACAACAACTCTGTCAATTACCTTCTTTCTCCTTTTATGTTCGAAAACATACTGCTGCGTATTATTTCAAAGTATTTAATGAGATCACAAAAAAGAGAGAGAAAAAAACAACAAGATACGACATAATGAAGGTTATGAAAAATTAATGGGAAATCATACATGCCAAAAACCCGCTGGCTTTCACGTAGTCTTTTACGTTTTCGAGATCGAGGATGTTAGATAACCATTGGATCTATTTGAAATTTATCCTAGCAGGGGATAGCCTACAGAGACTTGGCTTGGTCTTCCAAGCTTGTTAGTAAAGAGACCAGTAGAAACATCCATGCCCTCAGCGGGATTTGAACCTGCGGCCCGCTAGTCACAAGTGGGGCAAGACCTGCGCCTTAGCGCTCTCGGCCTTAGAAATATTTAATGTATATTCTAATTTATAAAACCACAATAGCCATAAAAGATCATATTGTCGAAAACTTTAAATGCGGATTAAAGGAGGGAAAATGTACTCTAGATAGACATATCCATTATCCCAATCAAAACGTAACAATGAATCAACCTAAATCATTTGTAATTTCTTATTGCAAAGCAAGAGACACTATGATTTTTTTTATTGCAAAGCTTGCCCTACAACGCTTAAAAACTGCTTCATCGAACGAAGGAACTTTTCTTTTTTTACAATGATTAAGCTAGCAATAGAAAAATTTAATTAAAAAAGAAGGCATTAACAGTATGGGCGAAACGGTCGGACGAGAAGAAAGTCAAGCGAATCCCTGAAAAATGTTATCGAACAAAAAATAATACGAGAATAATAAAGAAAAAGAGAAACAAAAACAGAAAGAAAGCGTCCGCTCTACAAAGGAAAAAGAATAAAAAAAGAAAAAGAAAGCAAGAACAGTCGAGCCTAATTTAGGAAAACTCGTTTTCGCACTTGACGGAGTAAGGAAAAGTAAAAACAGTCAGTGACTCCTTGGAGGCGGAAACGCTCACCTGGAACGATGGTAAAGAAGGATGAGGAAGGGGGAAGCGGGAAACACAAAAGGGAAACAGCGCTCAAGGAAGGGAAACAAACATCTTGGAGCACACACCAGAGCACATTATTTGCGGAAGAAGGCAATGACGCTGTGTAGTTCATTATGTTAAAGGCCGACAACATCCTTTTATCCGTGAAGTGAGAGCATTATAAACGGCTACGTCGTTCCGCCTTTTTCATTCCGATCGCAGATCTCGAGAGAGTCGACAAGACGTCTTTCTCCATCGCTGGCATAGATACAGTAGGGACATCCTTCCAATTCCTACCGGTGTACGGGAACATGAGTCAACGATTTACATACGAGCGATAAGCGACACCTTAAGTTGTTCACTTATTTCCCGAACACCTTTTATTTATTTTTGATTCTTATACCCAATATGATTCTATTTAGATCTTTTTACAATTTTAAAACATTGTTTAGCCCCATTACCTTTGTTTTATTTTTAATATTTTTAGTTTAACATAGCAATAATTTAAATATTTTTATTTTATTTTCATCATTTTAAACTACTCTCGAATACAACAATTTTAGCACTTTTCATAAGCAAATTTATTTAATCAATCACAATAATTTCAAGTTCAACAATAACATGCAATGTCTTTTTTAAATACTAGAATAAGCGTTGCAGTAGTTTCAATGTTTCGTTTTGTAGTGTATGTTTTTAAGAATTATTTAATGATTACCAGAAGAATATAATAGCATATAATATAATAACAACAGTTGTTCTTATAAAGATAAGCGTACGTTTTTGTACATTCTAATTTTTAATCTCAAGTAAGGAGTAATAGACATTCCACTTAAGAATTTATCTGTAATTTTGCATTAAAAATTGCTTCTTCATTATAGCTCTTTTTTTCTTCTCCCTAGTTCTTGGGTGTTTTAGCACTCATTTGCCTTCTCTCCGTCACCGATGGCTCGAAAGGTGGTAAATGGAAAATCAAGGCTAAAGGAAAAGGGATAATGCCCATGTATCAGCAGAGTTATGGT
>JAHWFO010008601.1:0-10697 GCA_023313115.1 Rhysida immarginata
TTTTTATAGCATTTTTACAAAGGGACTTTAATTATAATCACCTTGTACATCTGTTTCGCACCTTCTATCTTTTCGTCAACCCCAAAACATTTTGACTTGATGTTTCTGAATAATGCTACATAACAATTCTGAATCGCCGAGACTGTATCCCCCGTGATTTCCAGATGGTTCAGACTCGTTATTTCAATATATCTCCGAGATTGATATTCTAGTATTTGGAGGTCAAGAGAACGACCTGATGTTTTCATCATATTTCTCCAACCTTTTCCAGATAATCTTGTCAGAAGTGCACATAGCTGAAAAATACTGTTATCTATAAGTATACTAGCTGAGGCACCCCGCGTTGCCCGGGATAATTGCAGTTTTAGGTACACAGAACAACCTCAAGAAGTTAAATAATAACTCAAATTGCTTTTCAGTAATTCTACAATTTCCTGCTGAAGACGAAGCTCCCGTTGTCTACATGTTTCCGATGCCCGGATAACTTTTTGTCTTCTCTGACCAAGCAAATCTTAGTCATTCATCACTTTGTGTAGCCCATTTCTTCGGTTGACTGCTCACCACTAGCTCACCACGGTCTCAAATTACGCTAGCGAATCCAATATGCACCGAGCAAAAGGACTGCTTCCTCTGTCGCCTTTCCACTCTCTCTCGTTTTTAAAAAAATTCAAGAAAATATTAATTTCTATGAACTATCAATTCTTAGATAATTGATATATACTTATAGATAACAGTATATACCTTAATGACTTTGACTATACGGGTCTAGCATTTTCTAGTAGAAAATTGCTTTCAGCATCATATCCACTTCTGGGATGCCAACTTTTCCCCAGGTCAGTGAATACGACTATCCATATGAAGGAATAGAATAGAGTTCATAGAGCTATCTTTTCACTCGTACTGTTCTGACGCTTGCTAGCGACTCAGTTCGCTCGTTTTGGACAACTGTGACAGATCAGACTAATAGCGTTCCCCACCGTTTTTTAATGTTTTATTTTTCAATCTGGTGTTCTAAGAACTGTCTCTCTGCCTCCCCTATTGTTACAACGCTGCTCGTACTCGATGTTCACTATTGAGAACATAGAACCATCTTTTGTGAAGATTTGAAGTCATTGACTTCTTTTAGGCATGCAGAATATCCTAACAACCAAGTACTGTGGTTTCATTTGCGAGTGGGATAGCCGGGCAAAATTTCGACTGCCAAAATTCGACTCCTGGGGGGAGGGGACGACATCGGTCCCCGGGGGCCAAACCTGGAACCCTGCTTGTGGGGCGCCGCGAAGACAAAATGAATGGAAAAATGAATACCATGTCCCCGAGCGCCATGTATCCTGCGGTGAAACATGTATCAAACTGCCTTTTTCATTAATTGGTTTCGCGTCCACTGAAAACTACTACCAAACTATCTGTATAAAAATTTGATCAAGTTCATAAGCATTAACGATACGACCAACGATATGAAATGAGTAGAGATCGCTTATTTGGCCTCCGTCTTTGGGGCAATTTGAAAGCGGCGAAAAGTGGAACTAATCTGTATTGTTAGTGTAGGCGCAGAACAACATCGCCAGCCAAAGCGCCATTACTATATATCCGCTTTGTCGCCAGCTGAGAAGCCCCCCCCCCCCCACCAACATCGTGCTTCTGAAATTTCTTAAGCGACCTCTCCCAAATTTAATGCTTTTTAATAAATGCGGTATATAATTTCATAAATACCTCTAAACAATCATTCTGGTATCACTGAAACGACGGTAACATGGTTGAATATCGCAATCTTTTATGTATCAACCAACTACGATATAAAAGATGACGAGGATTTTTACAGGAGAATAACATTCTAAGACGCAGAAAGATAAAAACACACCTGTGAAAGGTCAGTGGTGAACCTTTAATATATCTATTACTACAATTTAAAGCTGGACAAGAAATCGGCATTGAGTTTTACTGTGTTTGTCTATGCAAACTTCAAACGTAAGCATACGATGAAGGCCATTTTTTGCCTGCCGGCCAGGTGGCCGAGAGGGCTAGGGCGTAGGCTTTCTAGTTCTCGAGTCCGCCTGCTCGTAAGTTCGAATCCCGCCGTGGGCATGGACGTTTGTGTTTGTTCTGGGCTGCGTACAGATATAACTTGTGTAAAAGGCGCCAAATGGCCTTAGTTGTCGACGCCATAAATTCTAATAAACCAACCAACCATTTTTTGCCAACCAAAGCAATGGCCGACAGCTTTCGAATGGGGACGCGTTGGTGGCGCTGAAAGCAGCTCATGAGCGATCTACTCATTTCATATCGTTGGTTGCAAGACACGTGACTTGAAAAAGCGCAACCAAAACATTCAAACCGAAACTAACGCAGCGCCCTCTGAGTCAACATCCGAATCCGAAAGCACGGATAAAGTAATCGATTCTTATTACAAATTTTTGAGCTATTGCCAGGTCTCCTTTTACAAACGTCTCTGGTTTAAATCTCCCAGAAGAGCGTTGACAAACCTTTTATGTATTCATTTGAATAAAGATTAAATTTTTTTATAAGCAAAATCGAATAAAGCAAAACAATACAATAATATTTCAATATAATCATCGTTTCATTGTTAAAAAAGTTGTTTTTAGCAGCGCTTTTAAGAAAGTTACGGTAGCAGCAAAAGATGGCGCCTCGGCATATAACTTCCAAGACGTTTTTGATTTTCGTTTCTTAATTTCACGGAAATTATTTTGCTTAAAAGCAGCATAATAAAAAAATTAACTAATAAGTACAAATGATGAAACTTGGAAAATGACTAAAATCTTTAAGAATTTTATTTATTAAATCGTAATTAGATTGTGATAGGCCAATCAAAGTAATGTCTTAGCGCAAATCGACTTGAGAAATCTTCCCAACAATAGTCATTCTTTTCGTTTGTAAAAGGTTTGTAGAGATTTGAGTTAAATGCCTAGAAAAATTTTTGGAAGCCCTTTTCTTGTAAAGGGGCTAAAATAAAAATCAAAAATTAGATCTAACTATAAAATCCGTCTACTATACACGTGATCTATTTGAAGGGTCACTAGATGAAAGTGAGATTTGTGAAAACTGCGGAATTGGGGGGGCGGGTCTTACAATTCCATTTTTGCATCAAGTTTATTGAGCCATTCAGCATGAATGCCCTGAGTCATCCATGTGCGTTTGTTCGCACGATATTCACAAGGCAATGAGCGCACGTTTTGAAACATCTAGGTTTCGCTGATTTTCCGATGATTAGGGGTTTCAATTTTTCAGTTCCAGATGCGTACAACATAACAGTGCAGTCTGTCTTTGCTTTTGCTTCCCTTGCAGCACTCGTACGATCTGGCAGCAAATGGTAGAAGATGCCAGTTTCGTCTGCGTTGAAAACGTTGCACGCATCAAAGTCTTTTATGATTTCTTTTATGCGTCCTATTCTCCACATGTTCACTTGATTCAATGACACAGAATTTTCTTCTCCACAAATTGCTTTCGATGAAATACCATAACGTGCATTAAATCTGTAGAGCCATCCTGAACTTGCTTTGAAATTCACATGCCCAAGCGCAGATGCAAAGGGTAAAGCCTTTTCTTGAACAAGGGGACCACTTATGGGATGCTTTCTGGATCTTACTTCTTGAAACCATTGAAAAACAGTTTTTTCAACATCATAATTTGCACATCTTATTCTCTCACGTTGTGGACCGTTGACATTATTCCTTCTTGGCAAGCATCTCAATTTTTGTCCCATTCTTTTAAAATTGTACATAATGTTGAAAGAGCTATGCCGATATTTTTAGCAACTTTTCCTTTTTTCCCCGCCATCTACTTGCTCGATCATCTGCAATTTTTCACCAAGAGTAATTTGCCGGCGTTTTTGTTTTGTTGCCATTGCAGAACAGAGTTGACTGTAATGTTTCTCAGAGTGCTGTGCAACGACCGTACGCACTGATGGTACAAAGTTCAACTCAGTCACAAATGAATACACAAAAAAAAACCCATCGCAATCACAACTCTGGTCACAAATCTCCTCAGTTCACGGCTCTGCTCAATTAACGACTGTGCTGAATTCACGACTGAAAATTCAAAAGTTCTCTGTTCTCTTATACTCGGCCTTTCTCCGTCATCTTCTCTTTCTCGGCGTCGCGTCTCTCTCCTTCTAAAGAAAGGGAAGTATCTTTTGCAGACAACCAAAAAAAAAAATAAATAAATAAATTCGTTCTAAACCTAATACTGTAAAACTGCCCGTGGGAACGAAATATTCTTTCGTTCTACTGAAATATTCGCTATAATGAAATTCGTTATAATGAAGTAAAATAAGCATTATTTTACTTACACACAGCAGGGGCCAAAATTTTTTTTCGTAGTAATGAAACTTTCGTTATAATGAGGTTCGACTTGTATTTTAGAAGTTAGCTATTGTGTTTCTTAAAGTGGGGGTCGGGAAATATTCTTGGTGGGGGAGGGGGTCGTGAAAATTAAAGGGACATATAAAACACGAAAATCACGAAAAAAGGACCGTATATAAAACCCATGGTTCAGGGGTCCTGAAGTATGGTAGTGGGAGGTCGTGGCATCAAAAAGTGTGGGAAACGATGAAAATCCTACCCATAGCTGCTGTCATCGTTTACGATAAACAGTGCGAATACCGAAGCACAGCGAGCTGCAGAGAAAATTTTGTGCGCAGAAGATTCGCCCGATAATAAAATTTTTGAAGGTTGTAAAAAAAAAAAAAAAAGAAGACTTAAAATGATCCCGTTAATGTTATTCTTTTGCTCAATAGATGGAAGATTGTTTGAGAATTTGGATGTCAAGAGCTGGATCACCCTTCTCAATAGTCAAGACCTCCTCCGTGCGAGCCATGTTTCATTCACAGAAATCCAAAATTCTCTAGTGAGACATTGTGTAGATTACTTTTGGTTGCAGTTATTATTTTTGAAATGACTGTGTTTCAATTGACCAGGTCTTATTTATTTTTTATATAGGTTGTTGCAAAAGTTTTTTCCGGATTTTTATTCCAACACAAAAACGATTGAACTTGAATGACAGATTCAGCTCATGCAGATTCCGGGCAATGGTTGAAAAGTGAACCTTGAACTGTTCTGCGAGTTCCCTCGTTGTTACATTGTGATCTTCATCAATTGCGTGGCGTAGATCACCATCTGAAATCATGATTGGCCGACCAGAGAGGTGCATCTTGAAGAGTGCTATCTCCGCGTCTGAACAGGCGATACCATTCTTCTATTGTATGTAAACTAACAGTGGCATCACCTAAACGTTGGCAAATGTTTCGGTGACATTGCGCAGCACTGATCTTTCCAGAATACTCGTAGAAGATTATTGCTCGAATATGCTCGCGTGAAAGGTCCATTTCAGACCGTTGATGGCATTCACAGATGTATAGTCAGAAAGTTCATTCTTGGATGTAATATAGCAATGATATTCAGGAATCGAATGCAATAATTTGTTTGAAAACATATGAACACCCCCCTCGGAAAAAGAGCCCTTCTTCGGCACGGGTTCTAGATTCGGAAGAAACTTTTGCAACGACCTGATATTAAAAAGTATCACATATTGAAACTTACTGAAGCTAATGTGCCGCAGGGGACTCCTTGAAGAGGTATTGGTAAGATTAATTCGGTCCGGTTTAGTTGTCCATCAGTAGCACATTTGCTCGGATCAGAGAGTGAATACATCCGTCCATCGAATGGAGGAGAAACTGTGACAATTGCGGTCATCACCAAAAGGTCACATCTCATAGACACTGATAAAAGAAAAGTAGGGAGGTGAATTAGTAATCAGCAAATGATTAAATTTAAGTATTTTTAAGCTTTTTGTTTAGTTAAATTTATCAGTAAAAATCATTTCTTATTGGCCTTAACTTTTGTTAGTAAAGTTTCCATGAACAATAGCACAAAAATTAATCGACAGTATTGAACAAACTGTGATCAAATATAATGTTAACATATCAGTATTGTTATCACAACGGATCACATCTTTGCTCTAAAGTAAATCTTCGAGAAATCCTTGGAGTATGCAAGAAATGTCTACGCTTGCTTTGTGGACCTCGAAAAAGCATATGACAGGAGTTCTTCAGAAGAAGCTCGGGAGAGTGTTGCAAGAGTACGGAGTGGATGAGGAATTACTGGTTACTATCATGTCTTTGTACGAAAGCTCTGAGATATGCATCCGGATAAATGGCATTAAGTCAAGACTGTTCACCGTGGGTGTTGGACTCCACCAAGGGTGCATACTGTCACCTATCTTGTTCATTATCTTTATTAGGTTAGGGTGACTCTTTGCTGACGACCTAGTCCTATTGGGGCTTCTTGCACTAACCTTCCGCATGCACTAAATCGGTTTGCAGGCAAGTGTGAAGAGGCTGGTATAGCTCTCTCAGTGCCCTATGTTAGGGGAGCCCCATTGAGACAGGTATAGAAGTTCAAGTATCTCGGGACTGCATTCACGCTTGAAGGGCGACAGGACAGAGAATTGCACGCTCAGATCGGTGCAGCCAAGCTCTACGTTTTCAAATCTTTGTCCCCATTCAAAGAGTGCGATCGCGGATGCAAGCGGCCGAAACGAGATTCTCTTCTAGATAGTGTCCATAGCAGCACAATAAGGGAGTCTTAAGGTGTTGAGCCGCTACTTCTCCGCATTGAGAGTTCTCAGTTGCGTTGGTATGGCCACGTGATGCGTATTCCGCAAAGGGGTCGGCCTAGAATCAGATGGCTAGACTACATGGAGAATCTG
This sequence comes from Rhysida immarginata, assembly GCA_023313115.1. Classification (NCBI taxonomy): domain Eukaryota; kingdom Metazoa; phylum Arthropoda; class Chilopoda; order Scolopendromorpha; family Scolopendridae; genus Rhysida; species Rhysida immarginata. Next base: position 6,724 of record JAHWFO010008601.1, read on the forward strand.
GGTTCGATTCGTTTGGATATTACCATTGAGGACACGCGGCGGAAGATCACAGCGTTGGAGATCACGACCCTAACGGATAAGTGAGTTTGAAAACTAAGTAACTGAATTTAAATTGCATGTGTTAAATCTACATTACTTTTCCACTAACTTGAGAGTTATGTAAGAGTTGAATTTTTAGAATATATTTAGAGTAAATATAGCTAAGAAAGAGAAAATCTCCTTAATTAATGCATCATTGGTTAGACAAAGATGAGTGAAATTAATAATCCAACTACACAGTACCAAAATGTACCAGATGTAGGAGTGCTGCATATCACTCTAGTATAAAACAGATAATCTTAATTAAATGCTTATATAAATTATCTTTGTCTTTGTCCTTAATGTTACATACTGAAAACAAGTTTCTTACCATCCATGCAGTCGGTTCTTAGGAACCATTGACCTTCGTCGTTCTCTTCACCGTTTTCTGTTTCGGGAAGCATTGTTTGCTGTTGCGTGCTGCTCTCATCAGTATAAGGGGCATCGGGGCTCAGGGCACAAACCTTTCGATGGTGATTATAATAAAGGGAACGGCACCAAAAAGTTGTTTCCTGGCGGCAAAGCAGTCGACACTCCTCGGAAGTTAGGCTCTTATTGGTCGGAGCGATCACAATGAGCGGCTGAAGAGTGTCGCCCGATATCTTCACGAAAGAACAATTTTTTGGTTCTGAAAACAAAAAAAAGGAGGAGAAAGAAAAAAAATAAAATGAATTTTTTTTTTTTTACAAATTATTTCAGATTTTTTAGGAGTGTTAAGTAAGTTCATAATTATTCAACGTTATTTATAGCGCCATTCATTATCTCATATGTGCATTTGTCAATATTTCTGAGATCATAATCTGATCTTGTTTATTAAAGTACGAGTATTTCCTGCTAATAACGCCTGATCTTGGCGGAAGTATAATCTTAGCGATATCTCATATTCCCAAATTCCTGCATCCAATCTAGCTAAGAAGGCTCGGTATTTTTTTTTTCTGGAGTAAAATTCTGAGCCAGAACCTTTCTTGGAAGTAAAATGTAAACGTTATGAAGAAATGTTAAACATAAATAAGTGAGGAGGGGGGGTTTCTGTTTAATTTTATTTTTATTTAGTTGGTCCTCTGAGTTTGAGTTATGAAAAGTGTTGTCTTTAAAACTATAACTGAGGTTTTCGTATAATTGCAAAATTGACAAGGCTTGAATGTTGACAATTTTTATGAAGAATCGTCGGTTCCACGTTTGTCATTAGGTGTTATCATCAACACAATAAAGAAAACCGTGGAATAGCAAAATAGTAGTGTTTAATAATGAATCTACGCGTTTCGAGATAATCTCATCATCAGGGTAGGGAACGACTACGTCCAAGTCACCTCCCACCACCGAATACAAGTATATGGTCTATGTCCACCAACCAGAAGAACTTTGGTTCATGTTGATTGGTGGGTTATGAAGTAGCTTACAGTATTTTTGGATGAACAAATAAGTTAACAAATAGAATACAAGATTGAAAAAAATTACAATAATTAGATTACAAAAGGAAAGGAAATTCAATATGCGGAGTCAAGGGCTTTGTGTACAGGAACGGCGTGTGGATCATTTACCCCTATTAATAATGCTGTTCACGGCATCGAGGACCGGGTTACGTTCAAAGTTCGTTTGATTGTTCAGGATCCTGTTACTGTCATTCTTCACACATTTTCTGATCTCCAGTGCCTCGAATGTCAAAATCTTCCTATGGTCTTGTTCGAATTTTATAACAGTCATGTCCTCCTGCATAGGTCCGAACTGGTGCTTCTGTGATGTTCATTGAAGCGTTCCTGAACAATCAAACGAACTTTGAACGTAACCTGGTCCTCGATGCCGTGAACAGGGATAAATGATCCACATGCCGTTCCCGTACACAAAGCCCTTGACTCCGCATATAAGAGTTTCTGTTTATAAGACCTGATTATTGAATTTGTTTTCCTTTTGTAATCTAATTATTGTAACTATTTCAATCTTGTATTCTATTTGTTCTCATTTGTTCATCCAAAAATACTGTAAGCTACTTCATAACCCATCAATCAACAAGAACCAAAATTCTTCTGATTGGTGGACGTATACCATATATTCGTTGGTGGGAGCTGACTTGGTCGTAGTGTGGCATGGGGGCCTTGTCTACAAGATGATTAGAGACTGGTTCCCTCCCGATTTGATTTTGATGCTGAAATCCTTTCTCACGTGGAGTAACAAATAAAAAAGAAGAACCAAAAGTGATACGGTTTGGTTGGTCCGGCCGAAACTTTTCACAGAAATGGTTTTCATGGTGACAGCTTCGCAACGTGGACTTAGGTAATGAACCGCTAACTCTTTCATCTCCAAGGATTAGTGTTTAATCGTGTTTGGCTGGAAATAAAATGGCATGTAGATACCTTATAAGGTGTTCATATAGAATGTCTGTGAGGGACTGAAATAATTTGGAGAGATCATCTATCTGTTGATTTATCGTACGTGTAGTCCCAGCTTTTACCATATTGGGGTACTTAATTTTTGTTATGGTAGCACTCCTTTGCAGAATCCTATACGATCAAAAGACTTTCTCAACCTTCGGGTAAACAATTGCTCTTCCCATCCTGTGCAATTAACTGTTGGTCAAATTATTCATAAATTTAATTTTTGAATTATAAAACCGTTTCTCGGATTCTTAGAAACCCCTTTTCTCTTTTAATAGACATTTTTCTTGGAGATATTTATTATTTCCCTCTGAATGTAAAAGACTGCAACATAACAAAACATTCTCGTCACAATTTTAGTGTTTTACTTTAATAACAATGTTGTCCGTTTGCATTGAGTTTTCCCGATATACGAGTTCTTTTCCCCAACTAGCGAGGAAAATCTTCGCTCTTTTACAGATACTTTCAGGTGTGCTTTGAAAATATCCAAAAGGACTTGCCACTTACGTAAGTTAAACAGTGGCATTTCTTCCGAAAGTACATTGATTAAAGATGAAGTCACTGATATGTAACTCCGTTGAAGGGCAAGGCTATGCAGAAAAAAGAAAGCAGCTGTGTTTTGACATTGACGTCATTCACGCACGGCATAACACTTAATTTTTTTTTTTTTTTTTTTTTTTTACTCAACTGGTTAGAATTTATGTCACGTTGTGAACATAAACTTAAACAAAAATAGCCACAAAGCAGCTCACGTTAAAAAATTTAAATAGCATTTTTTTATTTTTTTAAAAAAGCACGTTTATCAATCCTTCAATCAATTCTATTTCAGGCTTGTCCATTTGCGTTACTCTTAATTTTTTTTCTCTGGAAATTCAATGGAATCTTTATGCAGAGGATTTTGAAGTTGATATCATTATCATAATACAAAATGCTTGAGATTTGAGATCGAAGAATTTCCAGGGAGAACTGGATAAGCAATGCACAATCAAAATGCAAAGCATGTTCCTTTTAAAGCATATCATTCTTTATTCCTCACAAGTCTCCATAAAGGCTTAAGTTCATAAATTTGTCTTGCGTCCATGGGAATATTTCAAAATATTGACTAAAATTCTTTAAAGGTGGTTTGTATATTTTTAATTGTTTTCAAAAGTTCACTTTATGAGGGAACTAAAAATGCTCATTAATATTTTCTTACAAGAAAGTAATTATAATCGAAGATTCTTAAAGAGTTTGTTTCAAACCCAATAGCAAGGATATATATAAATAAACTTTTTACATTCGTGACTCTTTAAGAAGCTCTGCTATAAATGAATAAAAATACTTAAAAATAAAAGATTTTTGCTGCACATTTCCTCAGTTTCTATACATTAAAGGTAAACTCCACACCCAAAACAACTTTGTTTAAAATGAAACATGAAAGTCTCAATAACCACGTAGCATGTATAAAAATTTTCAATTCGTACTCAAAATTGATAAAATACAAGGTGATTATAATTAAAGTCCCTTTGTAAAAATGCTATAAAA
>JAHWFO010008604.1:4496-14808 GCA_023313115.1 Rhysida immarginata
AGAGACTTCCTCTGAGCATGAACAGCGCCTTGCGAATGAGACAGAATACAGATCGCGAGCGCGTGCTAGAGAGTCTAGCACCGAAAGATCTCAGCGACTGGCTTACTATAGACAGTATATGTCAGAAACACGTGACAGGGAGTCGAGCATAGAGCGTTCCCAGCGGCTTGCCAGCCAAAGAGAAATTACCTCTGAAACTTGTGCTAGGGAGACCAGCGCTGAAAGATCTCAGCGACTGGCTAATCTTAGACAGAATATTTCAGAAATACGTCATAGGGAATCCAATATCGAGCGTTGTCAGCGGCTTGCCAGCCAACGAGCAATTACTTTCGAAAGTCGTGCTAGGGAGACCAGCGCCGAAAGATCTCAGCGACTTGAGGCAATAATTGGCAGTGTGCTAAATAACAGAGGTTTAATTTTCTTTCTTGACGCCCCGGGAGGCACTGGCAAAACGTTTCTTGCAAATTTGGTATTGGCAAAAGTAAGACAATCCGGGAGAAATGGACTAGCCGTTGCCTCTTCGGGGATTGCCGCTACTCTGTTAAATGATGGGAAAACAGCACACTCCACCTTTAAGCTACCTCTGACAGTCTCACTAGAGCAACAGTCAGTTTGTTCCATACGTAAAAATGGGCCACTCGGGAAACTTTTACAAGAAACATCTTTAATTATATGGGACGAATGTACCATGAGTCATAGAGCTCATGTTGAAGCAGTGAACCGGACGCTCAAAGACCTCAGAAACTCTGATGCTGTAATGGGTGGCGTTACTTTTGTTTTCGCGGGCGATTTTCGGCAAACACTGCCTGTAGTAACAAAAGGAACACGCGCCGATGTCATCAGAGCATGCTTAAAATCATCTCACTTATGGAGTTCGGTTGCATCTCTCAATTTACGAACAAACATGAGAGCCCATTTGAGCGACAACGACGATGACGACTTTCCGCGTCAACTACTCAATCTTGGCGAAGGAAAAATTGTCTCTCCTAACACCAACAGCAATGACATTAAACTTGACGAGACATTAGGACACATATTGCACAGGTTGGAACATCTTATTGACGCAATATATCCCGGTCTTGAAAATTTATTGGAGAGAGATTATCATTGGCTTTGTTCTAGGGCAATAGTGTCACCCAGAAACGATACAGTGAATGAAATAAATAAACTCATTTTAGAGAAAATTCCCGGTCAGGTCAAACACTATAAGTCTATTGATACGGTGTGTAATATTGAGGATACAGTGCACTATCCCCAAGAATTTTTAAATTCTTTGAACCCTTCTGGCTTACCTCCTCACGACCTTGTGTTAAAAGTTGGCATTCCTATCATGCTATTAAGAAACTTGAGCCCCCCCAACATGTGTAATGGGACAAGGCTGCTTACAAAAGAGTTACGGGACAATATAATCGTGGCGACCATTCTCACAGGGCCAGCAGTGGGACAACTGGCTTATATTCCGCGGATACCCATGATTCCCACTGATTTACCCATACCGTTTAAAAGGCTACAGTTTCCAGTGAAGATCTCTTTTGCCCTCACTATTAACAAGTCCCAAGGTCAAACATTCTCTCTGGTGGGCATTAACCTGAGAAAGCCGTGTTTTTCCCATGGGCAGTTATATGTTGGCTTATCTCGGGTTGGAACTCCTGATAGACAATATATTTTGCTACCAAATGATAACATTACATCCAATATAGTTTACAGAGAAGTTTTGAACAATTAAAATTACCATAACCAAACTAACTTTTCCCGCGACTTGATCCTCATGGAATTCGTTTATCGCAAATCCCGCAGAAAATGTTTTTTTTTTTCGGACGGAGTTACTTTCGAATTTTGTATTAGCATGCAAATACAAACTATACCTACGTATAACCCTCCTTTTGGCAGTTAGAAATTAAAACATAACACTCTGTACTAAAAAAGGATTATTAACATTATGCCCAACGAAGTGGGCACGGGTCAGCTAGTTATTAATAAACTTAAAACAGAATTATACTATTAAAAAATAAATAACAGTTCAAGTATAACCAGAGAAAGTTCAAATATTAAGAGAGCAATTTTGCAAATTTTTTATTTGTTTTACTTTTCACTGCGTTACAAATATCCCTCCTCAATTCTCTAGCCAGAAAATAAAAACTAGTCTGGATATAATACAAAATACTGGGTGAACAAAATTCGCTAAACACTTAAATTCTCGTGGCCACTCCTTACAGGACGTTAGTCTTTATATTCTTCATAACTTCCATAACAAGAAAGAAACAAAGCAATTCGAGTCCTTTTCTCATGAAATTCAATTCCTTATAATGACATTAACCTTCGCAAAGGCACCATTCTTTCATTACCTTTCCCCCACTCCCCTCTCCCTCCAACTATTCTCTAATTTGTTAAGGGTCTTTCTACAGCTTCTTTCAGTGTCTTTGGCTTTCCCTCCCTATATTTTTCTTCCCTACCCCCCTCTATAAGCCCCTGAATATAAGACCTCTTCTAAGCCCCTATTGTCACTCTCCCTCTGTCCAAAAAGTCAGTTTTTTTTAACAGAATCTTACCACGCTGTGTTCATTTCTTTTTAATAAATTAATCATAAATTTAAAGAAACATTTTGTGTACCATAATCATGATATGAGAGTAGTATGATTATGCATCTATTTGATTTTTTAAATTCAATTTATTTTTAAAATATACTTAATTTCAGTAACAATTTATTTAACTATATAACAAAAAAATGAATAATATTTGTTCTACAATATCTTTAAAATGAAATTAAATAAACGACCCAAACTGCAAAACAGTTCCTGTGGTTAGAGCCAAAACTGCAGCAGCGCCACGGTTTCACAAAACTCCCGCGGAGACAATTTGGAGTGACTGCACAATTCAATGTTTGGTTGCAATTTTCTCTATAAATATCCCATCAAAAATTGTAAACTAAATTTTTTAGTTTACTTTTAACTCTACTAAAGAAATGTATATAACAATTGCTTTCAGATAAGCATTAAATCTTCAGTAATAAAAACTTATTTTCGTCTATGTCACTGTTTAAACATAAGGAAGTTTCACTACTTCCCTTCTATGATTATGCTGACATCAAGAAAAAACACGCCACAGTACCTTGAAAGGTTCATTGGGGTACTCAGATCTTCAACAAGCCTCCATATCTGCATCTGACATGAATGGGCGGCACGAAATCCAAACTGCTCTTACCGAAGTAGATCATTGGTGAGACAGTGGTCCTTGAACCTAGTCCTGATCGTTTTCTCCAAAACTTTGGACATCGACGGGAGTAAACTGATAGGTCGGTAGCTCGCAGGAATTGCAGGATTTTGCCCGTGCTTGAGGATACTTAACACAATAAGTTGCTTCCAAGGAGTCGGGAAATAGGAAACATTCCATTAATCGCTTATGATATTCGAGATGTCATTAAAAATGTTGTTCGAGAAATTCCTTAGGGCATTATTACTTACCTTGTCTCTTCCTGGAACCTTCCTCAGTTTGAGATTTCTGATGATGGCAGCTATCTTGCCAGTCTCGATGTTAATCTTCGATGTAAGTTGCGGGACTTCATCAAGTTTGATCAGACCATCTTTCACACGCTGGGACATGAGTTGACTCCTGGGATTATTTTTATCAGGAGTAACAAACTGCATCTCTAGGAAATTGCAATTATTTGTGCTTTATCCTGATTAGTTTGTACGTAATTAACTTGAGGGGTGCGAAGTAGAGGAAGCGTATCATTCTTCGTCTTCTATAGAGATCTAATCATGCTCCAAATGGAATTGTCGCGAGCTGACAAGCTTTTCAGCTTGTCATTCCACCTAGCGTCACGTAACTCTTTTATTTCTTCCTGGACTCTTCGTACTAACCTGTTACATTTGGTTTTTAGCCAAGGTACACGATAACGTTGCCAAAGCGTACGAGTCCTGTTTCTTTCTGCGATCAAGTGTTGGATTCCTGGGGTAAGCACAATTCGATGAGGAGATTTATTTTCCCATGGATAGGCACTAGCTTCAGTGGCACTATTTATTCGCCTGGTAATGTCTTCAACACGTTGATCGATGTCATCTGTACAGTTTGCTCTATCGAGTTAGCGATCATGGTCCTTGAGGATTTCTTTGAAGAGCTACCAATCTTGCTGATGCTTGACTTCTTCTCTGAAATTGATGTTGACATTGTCAAAGTTTAACGCCACAGGCTAGTGGTCGGAAGAAAGATCATCAATCGTGAAGATATTGTATGGCTTGAAGAAACCCTTCATCAGTGAGATATCCAACACATCACTTATAGGGGATGGTCACAGTAGTACGTATGTGTCATCCACTGGCCCTGCAGCAATGGTGTCAAACTTACTTTGTATATACCGGTATAGAATCATGCCATTGCAGTTCCGTGTTCTGGAGTTCCAGCTTGGATTTTTGGGATTAAGGTCACCAGCCAATATAACTGGAATGTCACCATCGAAGAGTTCATCGAGATCGCTAACGTCGAGAGTATGATTAGGTGAAATGTAGAACGCCACGAACTTCACTTTACCAAGAGAGACGTCAGTGATGTTGATGGACGCCGATTCCATACCTGCGTGTCCTGGAATTCGGGCAAATAACGAATTCCGGTGACGTCATCCATCGGTACCGAACTCGTATCTTCCACCGAACGAAACAGGAAGATGGATGGCTAAACCGAAGACATCAGCATCGGAGACACGCAGGAAGAGCCAATCAGTGTGAGCCGCGGAAGATTCGGCGAGACCAAGGAGAGAGCCGCGATCTAGGCAGTCGTGCTAATGGAGCCAGCGGAGATGGACGGAGAAGGGACGATTGGAGGAAGGAGAGGGCAGCGCAGCCGAGCAAAACGTTGTTAACTATAAGGACGAGAAGAGAAGGCGACGGAAAAATGATTCCGGTTCGGCCAGCTTCCCGACCTGCGACGGCAGCGAACGAGACGACAGCGACGTCGAGCGTGAGCGCCCCCGATACAACGAATTTGCCAGCGTGGCAAGATGTCGGCCCGAGCGTGAGCGGATCAAAGCCCGCCTTTCCTAGGATTACGTCCCGTCTACCAGCCTGGATTGTAGAATGCAGAACTTTATGCCTGGTGAGTGCACAGTTTCATGTAGGTCTTAGTTATTACTTAGTGAAGCGCTGTTTTCCTGAGCTTTGGTACAGCGAAGTGAAACCCGCCGCAAATGTGCAAGGGCTGTGGCTGTTCGGTATTCAAGTTTACCTGGACCATTATCTGGGCTTCACGTTGATACGGAGTGGTGTGGAAGGCCGTGCATGAGTCGTCCGGTGAATTCCATTTGTCTTAGCTCCGAATAGTGATTGCGAACAGCTTTGTGTTACTTGCGATGTGCTCTTGTTCGCTATTAAGAGGAATATGTTATTTTCTAGTACTCATTAGCTTTATGGCCTGTTGCGTTAACGAAGGAGCATTCGTCGTCTGGTATTCCTGTGTGGAAAAACAATTAAAGCCTTCTGATCTGTGCGTCGGCATCAGTTCTCAGACTAAGTGATATTACGTCGTTTCCACAAATTTGTGTAGTTTGTGGCATATAAGCTAGTGTTGGTGTACCTTATTTATTTACCCTATTTGTGACATATTTATTCCGGTTATATTTCCTGATTTGAGTATTTATAGCCGTATCTATTAAGGACGTTTGTTCTAGAACTGGGCTTAATTCTATAACTGTATGCGCCGGTGTTCGGTCGTATGTTCTAAGCCATTATTTGGCAACCTTTTGTGTTTGGTGCGGTGCTAAGTTTTACCGTTTAGGACTTTCATTAACTATCAAAGCTTAAGGACTTGGTAGCTCTAGAACTGGTTGCCGCTTTGTGTCGCCGTAGTGCTGTACGGGTCTTCAATTGTATTATAGTATCAAACGCTTAATTTGTTCTTTTTGATCTGTATTAATGTAGCCGGATAAGGGATATTTGTGTATCAATGTCATTCCAATTTTGAATGGTTCATTTAGGCATACAATGTGATTTGAATGTATTGCTAATTGATAGCTATATGGTGGTGTAACGATAATTGTAGCTAAGCATTATTGGTAAGATTTATTTTCGCCATTATTTAATCCATTTATTGAATTTTATTTGGCCTTTAGGATAAGTTATACTAAGGGTTAATCTGCATTTATTTACTCAATTCTTTATTTGATAAAGGACTCCGATCGGATCCTTTAAGTATTCATTCCTTGATTATGACTTATTTCTAAATAAACATTATTTAACATATTTGCGTCATCTGTCACCGGATTTATTTCCACTGCGTATTTCTCTGTTGCTTTTCAAATCCTCACGTGACACTGCGCAAGATTTGGAGATCAATGTTTAATTCCATTCTTGATGATGATCGCAGCACCACCAGAGGCAAATCTTGTTACGGTACACGGAATAACCAGGTAGCTTGAAATCTAGGCTTGGCTTGAGGTGTGTTTCACAGCGGAAAGCAACGTCGATTTCCTGCTTCAACAGAAAGTTGTGAAACTCTATACGCTTTCGGGGAACCGCCCTATCGTTCCATATCACGCACCGAATTTCACCTTTGTTGGTTTCAGTAAAATGTCGCGTAGCCATGATGAAATTAGTTGGTCTTAAGGAGCCCACTCAACTGTGGGTAACGTTTGCCTAGATTTGTAAACAAATGACATATTCGTCCAATTTGATTATACGTACCTTGTAGGTCGTTAATGTGGAGACTTTTTTCCCTCCGGCTTAGACACTGCAGCTGCAAAGGATTCGTCCGCGGTCACCATGGAACTATGCATTCTTTTAACCTGGGGATATTTTGGATATTTTGTATAGCTTGGCGTGTGCTGTCCTCCACATCTTATGCACTTCGGGGGTCTTGTTCTTTAATAGTGGTGCAGTCTCTTGACTGGTGTGCCTCTGCGAATTTGTTGCAATGAGGGTCTTCTGTGCAACCCATGGATACGTGTCCGAAGCGCAGGCAGTTGTAACACGTGTACTGTAGTGGCTTCTTGTTCCCTCGGAAGACTTCTACTAGAACTGCTAGTGGACCGATACGAGTGACAGTCTTCAATGACTGGTTATGTTCGCTATTGGGGAGCAGACCGAAACCATAGGCATATCTATTGAACCTTTGGCTTTCCTAAGTCGGAGTTCCTTTTCCGGGAATTAGTTAGCTCTTCTTAGGTCTTCTAGATCATACGTAACATCAACATTTCGAATAACGAACTTCAACACCTTCTCGGACTTCAGTTGATGGTGCTGAATTTTCAAAATGTCGTCAGCTTTGATACCAGCGACGAGCTTCTTAAAGATAACTTCGTCTAGACATTTCACTTTTATTGCCTGTATGCATTATGATTTTTTCTCTAGGTACATGCTTCTTAATTTCGTCCAGAATTTCTTTAAGAGGTTTACCATAAGTGCGTATGATAATTGGTGGGACATATCAACTTTTACTTACCTTTGGCTGATATTTTGGCCGAGTCTTTTTGTCCATTTCTACTGCGTTTTTCTCTGGCGGCAGTAAAACTTCTTCATTGACGTTGGCGATCTTTTTCAAATATCTAATCACGTCTCTTTTCTGGACTTCTCATTTTCACGTCAATCCAAAGTTCGTTATCAGTAGTAGGATCATCTTCTGTTTTCCTTTTGCGACTGGGGTCGTCCTTGCTCCCACATAGTACCGGTGGTAAGGAGGCATCCATGTACTCCTTCTCCTTCTCCAACTCAGGAGTTGGTTCGATATTGGGACACTTGGTTGCAAGAGCATTCTCAAGCAGTGAATCGAATTCTTTAAGTAAAACTAACCTTTGTTCTTGAAATTTCTTATATATTTCTGTCATCAATTGTTGGCATAAATCATTCTTTAGTGATGCCTGTTTTTCACTGATGATGGCATCAAATGCAGCAAAACGTTTGTCTCTGGTGAAAACGACATTGTATACGAACTCGTGGGAAAAGTCTCCTTCATTCGACATTCTGAAGCCGCTGTTGGTAACCTGGTTAGATGTTTAAAAGAAATAGTCGTCCTTAAAAGGACGTACCTAGCTCTAAAAATAAAGTCAGGTTTGCGAGAAAATTAATTCTATGCCAGGGACCCACTTGTGAATGATTTGGATGATAATAAATGATATGAGAAATGTCCTTAGTCAGGTTTACGAGGAAATTAATCCCAACCGCCAGGGACTCAGAAGGATAATCAACGTCTTGATTTTCTGGTTTAGGGGAATTTTAATTCCGACGCCAGGGACCAGCACATAAGACGTAACAGAAGGTGAATATCGCCTGAAAAGGGCGCACCGTGAAATGAGAGCAATGAGATGATACCTGAGATGAGAGTAGAGGTGACACCTTGAAGAGCTAGTCCGTCTTGATCAAGTCGGTCCTGATCCGTCCTCATCTCATGATGTAATAGCAATCGACAATCGAACAGTGAAGTGTACATTTGTTAGGATGGGACGAAAGCAGCGCTTTCACAAAGCTCATCTAACCAGAATAAACTCCAAATGAAATACACTGAGGTAATCAAGAACCCTAACCAACCCAAGCGGCCTTCGATATTATACAAAAAAGAAAATAAGATTGACGATTGTCAGAAACAAAAGACAAACGAAATAAAAATTACAAAGAGAAAGAAGATTATCACATCTTCTAGTAGTCTGGGAAAGAGACGTTGCTAATATCTTCAAAATTGATGTCAAGAACGTGCCTCGGTTTACGATACTTCGTATGCCAGTTCATATTCATTGAGTTCTTCAGAATCCCTTTCGCAAGCTTATTGTCGTGAGTCTTCATCTTCTGTATCATAATCAAAAGGAGTTCCTGTATAAACTTTCCGATATGGGCCATGTTTAAATCCATGTGGATGGATTGGTTTTTCAACGTCCTTCTGTCCAGCTGGGCAATGGTCCTCAGGGTAACATTCTGGAATGACTGTAGTTCACTCCTTCTGGTTTTACAGATAGTCGCCCACGCAGGCATGCCATAGAGGAGTATGGTCTGGATAATCGATTTGTACAGAAGTAGCTTGATCTAACAGCAATTGAGCAACATGGCTTAAATAGACTCGTGAAAACCACTGTTTCACAGTTCAAGCAATTCTATTGGTTCTTAGTTGATAGTCAATACCTAGTTGATAGTTGATTGGATGGGGGGGGGGTTTCTTGAAATTTTTGGCGTCGACTACAAAGGTCATTTTGCGCCTTTTACACAAGTTATAACAGTACGCAGCCCAGGACAAACACAAACATCCATGCCCACGGCGGGATTCGAACCCGCGGCCAGGCGGGCTCGAGAACTAGAAAGCCTACGCCCTAGTCCTCTCGGCCACCTGGCCGGCCTGATTGGATGGGAATGGCATCCAATATTATCGACTTTTAAATATCTAATATGATACAATGAAACCCAATAGGATTAATCGGTTATTCGATAAATAACTTAATGTCTCCAGTAAAATCTATTTCCCTGATTTTTCCCAGGAAAAGTCTCATTTCCCTGACTTTCCAGAATGTGGAAATCATGTCAATGACACATGCACAAATGGTACCTTCACGACCCCACCTAGCAGGTGGTAAGATATATGTATGTAATAAATCAAACAAATCGTAACAAGTCAGGCAACCGAAATGCCCAGGACCGATAAGATTTTAAAATATTCGAGAATAAAAAGGAACCCATTTCATTTCTAAAATACCCTTCCGAGATTAGGACTAGATGAAGTTGCTAAGGAAGCCTCTTGTTGCTAAGGCAAGGCGTACTTCAAACGGAAATGTGTAGTTCAAAATGAATAAAAGTACCTGCAGATTTAAATAGCGAGAGTAATAATTATCTATATATTCGCACATATAAGAGTCCTTTAATTTGTAAGAATTCCTATTTAGTAAAATTAGCGTTAATTGTTCAAGCGTTATGTTAAGTGTCTCTTCTTTCTTCATAAACTATTGCTAAAGCTTTTTTAAGGAAGCCTGTACTATTGAAGCAAGTAATTAGCTACGGCTATTGATAAAAAATTGGCCTAATACAAATTAACTATTGGCAATGTAAGACGTAAGTAATTACATTCCATTCTTATGATTGAAAGTTTCCAATGGTATCATAATATCATTAAAATACGTACAAATAAACTCATTTTGTCTGTCATTAATTTCGCGTTATATTCACCCACGGCACTTCATTACAGGATGTTTGATACGTTACATTGTATATCTGAGCATTGAAAGTTTCCAATGGTACTATAAGTGTACCATTAAAAAGCGCGCCTTTGAACCATTTAATTTTATATTCATTAATTTTAGGTTGATTTCATTCATGACACTTCATTCCAATTTGTTTGATATATTACATGC
>JAHWFO010008604.1:14908-27064 GCA_023313115.1 Rhysida immarginata
CGCACACATAAGAGCCCTTTAATTTGTAAGAATTCCTATTTAGTAAAATAATTTTAATTGTTCAAGCGTTCTGTGTAAGGGTCTATTCTTTCTTCATAAACTATTGCTAAAGCTTTTTTAAGGAAGCATGTACTGTTGAAGCAATCTATTAGCTACTAGCTATTGATAAAAACTGGCCTAACACAAACAAAGTATTTATAATGTAAGACGTAAGTAATTACATGGCATATCTTAGCATTGAAAGCTTCCAATGGTATCATTAAAATACCTACCAATAAACTCATTCCGACTGTCATTAATATAGCGTTATATTCACCCACGACACGTCATTACAGGATGTTTGATATGTTACATTGCATATCTGAGCATTGAAAGTTTCCAATGGTACCATAATTCTACCATTAAAACGCGTGCAATTGAGCCTTTTAACCATTTAATTTTATGTTCATAATTAATTTTAGGTTAATTTCATTCATGATACTTCATTTCAATTTGTTTGATATATTACATGCTATATCTTAGCATTGAAAGTTCCAATGGAACATAATGATACCTTTAAACGACGTACCTTTGAACCAATTTCGATTATCAGTAATTTTACGTAATGTTCATTCATGACACGTCATTCCAAGTTGTTTCATATATTAATGCCGCATCTTAGCATTGAAAGCATCAAATGGACCTTAATAATTCCACTAAACCACATACTTTTGAACCAATGTCGGCTATAATTAATTTTACGTTATTTTCATTCATGACACACATCATTCCAAGTTGATATATTACATGCCGTATCTTAGCAATGAAAGTTTCCAATGGGCCATACAGATGCCCCTAAACCACGTACCTTTAAACGAATTTCGAATATCATTAATTTTACGTCATATTTATTCATTACACGTCATTCCAAGCTGTTTGATATATTACATGCCATATCTTAGCACTGAAAGTTTACCGTGAACCATAATGGTACCATTAAACCAGGTACCATTGAACCAGTTTTGACTGATATTGACCATCAAGGAAAACAATTACGTGTCTTCACTTAATTCACAATACTTTTGTCTGCTTTAGCTATGGAATGCTAAAGAGAGAACAGTATTTATCTGTGCACAGGCTATCTATACATGGAATTGTATAGTGGAAAACGTGGTCCTCTCTGTTATTTGTGACTTTTTGAACCGGAAATATTTCACCGATTTTTTCCACCAACGAACTCAGTTTTCCGATTTCCCTAAGTTGTCGAATGGCAAAAACGGAAGTCGAAAATTCGGAAGCGTTCGAACGCTAGAGTACCAACAGTCAGACGGACGGACATTGTGAAAACGTAAGTACCTATCCGTCCTAAAACGAGATAGAAGCGGTTTTTAATTACTATTTTCGCCAATTAATAAATACACAAACTCACCAAAAGTGACGGTACACTTGCCTAATAATGTGTGGGGCCCCCTCTGGCCCGGATAACCGCGGCGACCTGTATTGGAAGAGGGTCTACCAGTCCCTGGAACACATCCACAGGCACTGCCAGCCATGCCTCCAAAAAACGCATTTACCAGTTGTATTTGGCGACGACCTGACAGATCGTTCGAGAACGTTCCACAAATGTTCAATGGGATTGCAATCTGGGAAACGTGGAGGTGAAATTATTGTCGTGAAGTCGGTAGCATGTTCCTCCAGCCACTGCCGTGTCACAAGGGACGTGTGTGGAGGCGCATTATCTTGCTGGAAGATGCCGTTGCCGCCGGCGTAAAAAACAGTTCAAGAAGGGCTGCAGATGGTCCCCAAGCAGATCGACGTGGGAATTAACACGCAGAGTAGATGTCAGTTGCACCAGTGGACCCATTGCATGCCACCAGAAAACACCCCAGACCAGTATGGGGCTTTCACCTGCCTGAGTGGTCCCCACCTGGCAAGCAGGGTCCTTGATTTTGTGTGGCCTGCGCCAGACACGGACACGACCATCAACCCTTTGCCTGTCCTCAGCGGTCCAATGTCGATGTTGGTTGGCCAGGCTAAGGGTTGCCGACGATGTGCAGCTGTCAAGAGTTGCAGCTGTCGCGGCCTCCTGCTCCCAAAGTCCGCAGCAACCAAGGTTCACCGAATTGTTGTCACGGACACAATTGTGGATCGTCCCTGGTTGTACCGCATGGTGATTTGGCCTGCTGTCGCCCTTTGGTCAGCCGTTGCAAGCCAGGGGCCTAGGCTGAACTCATCGACAAGCTGTCGATCTCGACAAAATCTGACCGTCAATAAGTGGCATATAACACATTTATACACAAGTTTACACCTGTATGGCTAGATGATATACACTGATATACACAAGTTTACACACATTTACACATAATTTAACACATTTATCCACATATTCACATAAATACATACACAAACACATACCTGTAGACACACTATACTATTATTTTCACAGTTCAAGTTTCGTAGCACAAGAGAGTACTTCATGTATGTAAATATTTTTAATACAAGTTTTTGTTAATATTTTTAGAAAATGTGTATTCTTGAGCTATGTGTATTTAGCCTGCTGGCCGGAAACGAAGGAAAAAAGATTTTAATAAGAACTCTGTTGCTAAATTCTGAAATAACGTTCGCCAAGTGCATAGTCGATTGCTCTTGAATTGTAGACAAGAATAAGGCAGTTGTCGATGGTCAAAGTCTACACTAGAAAATCGATGGCGTAGAGTCTGTACACTGTAGACTCTGTAGACAAGTAGACAAGTCTACACTGTAGACTCTGTAGACACTGTAGACAAGTCGTGTTTATGCTAGCTTGAATCAACAAATGCGTCATTAACCACGTGACCATCGACACTTTTCGACAGTCGACTGCTTGTCGATGAGCTCAGCCTAGACCCCCAGGTGGCTCGGTGAACACCTCTGGCATCAATGAGGCGTGGGCGGCCCGTCCGCTGTCCGACATGGGTTGTAACCCCTCGTTGGATGTACTCTGATAGACACATGCAACGGTTGTGCGGGAAAATTGCAAGGTGTTAGCTACATCTGATATTGAGGCAACCGTCCGTCTGGCAAAAACAGTCATCCCCCGTTCAAATGCGGATAGCTTTCGGCGTGGTGCCATTTCTGAGGCTAGTTTTGCTTACAATAATTGTGTGATATCAAGAAGCCCTGTGCACCTTCATTTCGAGAATGGAAGCAGCGGGATCTGTCTCATTACTGATAGGGAACCTGATTGATGGGCGTGGCATGACTTCTGGTGAGTGGGTGTATGGTTCCGCGAATGAACCATTTTGAAAATGACACCCTCAAAAATTTTCAATTATAAGATAGAGAAAGTAGTATATCAAACAACTCGAAATGATAAAATAAGAGCGTATAAAACGTTCCTATTTATGTTTTATCCCATGCATTCTCAATCGAGAGCATATTCGGAGAAATTGCTGACCACTCGATGCTTTGCATATCCTCACTTTGCAGAAATCCTCCACAATCAGAGTTCTGTGGGGACGTACATTATTAAGTACCGAAAAGTGCTTTATGCTATCAGTGTGGGGAAACGTGTCATTCTGTCTGTCTGTCTGTCCGTCCGTCCGTAATTCCAACTCCTCCGAGGCTATGAAAGATTTTCAAAATCTGTTTCCGTCAGTCAATGGACATGGCTCATGGCACGAACGACTAACAATTATTATCTAAATCGGTTCATTGCCACATGCACAATTGGTATCTCTGTTTTCCCGCCAAGCAATTTTCAATGGGAAGATATATTAAGTAATATATCAAACAAATCGTATTGACGAGATAGAAGCGGTTATTCATTACTATTTTCGTCAATCGATGAATATAGTATAAGGCACGAACAAATCAGAAATATTATCTAAATCGGTTCAATAGCACGTGCACAAATGGTACCTTCACGACCCCACCTAGCAGTTATCAATGGAGAGATATATTAAGTAATATATCAAACAAATCGTAATGACGAGATAGAAACAGATATAAATTAATATTTTCGCCAATTGATAAATATGGTTCCGGGAATGAACCATTTTAAAAATGGTTGTAATCGAAACAATGGCATGTGCTCTAATGGTTTCCTTATGACACCCTCAAAAATTTTCAAAGATAAGTTATGGCATGTAATATATCAAACGATTGGAATTATGTGTCATGAATGAATTTAACGAAAAATTAATGATAGTCGAAATTGTTTTCAAGGAACCTGGTTTAGTAGAACCGTTATGGTTCATTGGAACTTTCAAAGCTTAAATATGGCATGTAATATATCAAACTACTTGGAATGAGGTGTCATGAATGAATATAACGTAAAATTAATGATAGTCGAAATTGGTTCAAAGGTACGTGGTGTAATGGTATCTTTACGGTCCATTAGAAACTTACAATGTTAACATAGGGCTGTTTAAAGATATATTTCTGCGAATGGCTTAGTTTATCTTTTCGTTACTTGGTTATGTCATTCCTTAATGGTTTATTAAGTACCGAAAGGTGCTTTATGCTATCAGTGTGGGGAACGTGTCTGTCTGTCTGTCTGTCCGACCGTAACTCTAACTCTTCCGAGGGTATAAATCTGTTTCCGTGAATTTGTTTCCGAGGGTGTAAATCTGTTTTCAAAATCTGTTTTCGTCAGTCGATGAATATGGTACAGGTCATGGACCAGTCAAAAATTGTTATCCAAATCGGTTCAATAGCACGTGCACAAAAGTTACCTTCACGACCCCAGTTAGCAATTTTCAATGGGAAGATATATTATGTAATATAACAAACAAATCCTAATGACGAGATAGAAGTGGATATAAATTACTATTTTCGCCAATTAATAAATATGGTCCTGGGAAAGAACCATTTGAGAATGGTTGAAATCGAAGCAATGGCACATGCTCTAATGGTAACCTTATGACACCCTTAAATATTTTCAATGATAAGATATGGCATGTTATATATCAAACAAATTGCGATGATGTATCATGAATAAATATAACGTAAAATCATTGATAATCGAAATTGATTCAAAGGCATCTAGTTTAGTAGAACCATTACGGTTCATTGGAACTTTCAAGGCTAAAATATAGCATGTAATATATCAAACGACTTGGAATGATGTGTCTTGTATGAATATACCGTAAAATTAATGATAGTCGAATTTGGTTTTAAGGAACTTGGTTTAGTGGAACCATTATGGTTCATTGGAACTTTCAATTCTAAAACATGGCATGTAATATTGTGATAGTTTAAGTTTTAAACATCTTTTATTTAATAACTAACGGCACCAAACGTATAAGTGTAGGCCCGTTATTTGTTTAATATTCAATACTCAATTACTAGTATAGAAGTTTAAAGTTAAAATCTAAGATAAAATTTGAGTTATTTCAAAAAGAAAGAATTAACTCCAAATTACTAATTTGTCAAAACAAGAATTTCACAACATTAGTGAATTATAGCAGCCACCACGTAAGTTGAACGACAGGATGACGTCATTTCTAACGCCAGCCAATAGACGTTAACGGGAAGTAAATCGCTTAGTTATTCCATTAAAGCATCCGCTTTCGTTTTCGAAACGTTGTTTTCGTATTTATATTTAGTTTCCATTTTCGTTTTTTATTAAAATAGATAAATGAAATTAATAAATTAATAAATGACGCAGAATAGTCGATTCGAAGTTAATTTGTTTTATATTATGACTTTTAATAAGCTTTCCACGTTTCAACGATATCTCCGCCTTTACTATAGTAGAACAAGTGCATCATGGGTAAAACTGTTTTAAGTTTTAATAGAAGCAAGGAATACTGCTTTTTGTAACTTATTTATGTGAATTTATTTAGAGCAGAGTAACTATGGTAACATAACAATAAAACGATTTATGAGATTGCAACAATAGAATATTTATAGCTGCTGATTGCTTATGTTTGAATCTAATAGAATTTATGCTTATCACAACATCCCCTCTCAATCAGCTACGTTACATAATGCCTAATTTTAAAGATAATTTTTCATTGAGATATGGAGGTACAGATTTGGTTAGAATATCGGCAATCATTTCTGACGATTGTTCATATAGAACATCAATTTCTCTACTTTCTATCGCCTCTCTTACGTAATGGTAGCGAATGTCTATATGCTTTGTTCTACTTCTATAACAACAGTCTTTGGCTAGCTTATGGGCACTTTGATTGTCATTAAATATTATGGTTGGTTTTTGTATTAGATTACAAAGTCCCATTTCTTTGAGTTGTCTTCTCAAAATTGTCGCTTCTTTTGCAGCAGTTGTTAGTGCGATATATTCTGATTCTGTTGACGAGAGTGCAACAATTGGTTGTCTCTTGGATTCCCATTGGATAGGTCCTTCTGCTAGTTTAAAGACGCATCCTGTAGTTGACTTTCTTGTATCAGGGTCTGCTCCCCAGTTTGCATCAACGAATCCTACAAGTGTCCCCTCTGACTTCTGGTAGACTAGTGATTTGTTTATAGTCCCTTTAAGGTATCGCATAACTCTTTTTGCAGTGTTGAGATGTTGACGGGTTGGTTCATTGTTGAAACGACTTAGTTGATTGGTAGCATAAGATATATCTGGTCTTGATATGGTAGCTATGTACGTTAGTGATCCTACGATTTGTTGATAGTAGTTAGGATCCACGGGTTGATTTTCCTCCTGTATTGTTGAGATCTTCGTCAGATGCATTTTGGGTTCCATCGGGGTCCTGCATGATTTTGCATCTTCCATTCCAAATTTTTTTAGTATTTCATGGATATAATTCTTTTGGTTAATTTTTATGTATCCTTTTTCAAAGTCTCTTTCTATGTTAATGCCAAGGTAGTATCTAACCTTGCCGAGATCTTTCATTTTGAACTTTTGACTTAGTTTGGCTTTAAGTTCAAATATTTTATCTTCATTGTCGGAAAAAATGAGAATATCATCTACATATGTCAGTACTATAAGTGTTGATGTATCATCTATTTTTGTATAAATACAGTTGTCGGAGTCTGTTCTCTTTAGTCCTAGGTTTGTGAGCTCTTGGTTTAGTTTGTAATTCCACAACCTTCCTGACTGTTTCAAGCCGTAGAGCGCTTTATTCAGCTTGCAAACTTTATTTTCATTGCCTTTTTTCACAAAGTTTTCTGGCTGCTCCATATAAATTTGAAAGTCGATTTCTCCGTTTAAATATGCTGAGTTAACATCCATGTGATGAATGTGAAACCCATACTTTGCTGCTAATGCTAGACATAAGCGTAATGACGAGTATCGTATTACTGGAGAATAAACTTCTTCAAAATCTATGCCTTTCTTTTGTGAGCATCCTTTGGCAACAAGTCTTGCTTTAAAGCGATCTATATTTCCGGTGTCTGTATACTTGACAGCGTACACCCATTTACATTTTATTGGTTTTTTGTCCTTTGGTAAGTCTACGAGTGTCCAGGTATCGTGGCTTTGCAAGGACTGGAATTCTTTCTTCATAGCTTCTTGCCATTGCTTGGATTCGGGCGATTCCATAGCTTCTTGCACTGATCCTGGAATAGCAATGTTGAGTGTTTCAGTTTCTGCTGTTTTACTAGTTTGGTATTCTTTTCTTGGTCTTCCTCGTTTGCCGGTTAGTATTTTTCGTGGTCGACCTCTGGCTCGTTTTTGTGAGGTTGAAGCTTCGTCTTTAGTTTCCAGTTGTTCTTGAACTGCATCTATGAAGTTTTCTTCATCATCACTATCATCCTGGAATTGATCTTGATCCACTTGCTTCATGGCTTGGCTTGCTTGCTTGTTTTCCATTATAAGATCTTCATCCAAATCTTCTAGATCGACTATTGATTCTTGATTTTCTGCTTCATCTAGTAATTCTATTTCTCTGATGGGAGATGACATGCTTTCGATGACTTTTATGTCTCGACTCTTTACGATGGTTTTAGTTCCAGGTTTCCATAACCTATAAGCTTTTGCTTCCGATGAGTAGCCTACTAAATAGCATTTTTCAGCTCGAAGGTCGAATTTTCCTTTTCCGGGTGAATTGTCCTTCACATAAGCTGTGCTTCCTATGATACGGAGATGGGATGCAAATGGTTTTTTGCCTGTCCACAGTTCGTATGGTGTCTTGTCTTTTAGGGACGAGGTAGCACATCTGTTTCTTATGTAGGCAGCAGTCGAAATTAGTTCCGCCCAAAGTTGAATTGGTAAAGTTGAGTCGGCAAAAAATGTTCTGGCCATCTCTACCAGCGTACGATTATAGCGTTCGGCTACGCCGTTTTGTTGGGGTGAGTATTCCACTGTTAGCTGTCGTAAGATGCCATGTTGTTTTAGATACGTGTTGAACTCATTTCCACAGAATTCCTTCCCATTGTCAGTTCGCAAGACTTTTATCTTCTTACCAGTTTGTTTTTCAGCCATGGCGTGGTAGTCTTGAAATGCTTTCAATACGTCACTTTTTTTCTTTAGAATGCTAACACAGATATAGCGGGAAAAATCATCGATAAATGTAGCAAAATATAGTCCACCACCAAATGATTCTGTCCTAAATGGACCGCAGATATCGCTATGGATAATTTGAAGTGGTTCTTTACTTCGCTCAGTTGCTTTTTTAGGAAAGGGAAGCCTTGCTTGTTTTGCTTTCATGCAAGGTTCACATAGCAGTGATTTTTCTTTTCCAAGTTTCATTCCATAGACTAGCTCTTTTTCTTCCATTTGCCTCAGCTGCTGTATATTTAGGTGTCCAAATCTTCGGTGCCATCTTTCGAGATACATGTTTTCTTCAATTCTTGTGTAGAAACAGGAGTTGTTATCATTGCCTTGAAGTCTTAGAATGAACAGGTTTCTGTGTTTCCTGGCAGTTAGGTATATTTCTCCATCTTTCTTTATGGTTGCTTCATTTTCTTTAAAGATGACTTCGTATCCATTTTCTGTAGCTTTGCTTACTGAGAGTAAGTTCCCGGTCAGTCCAGGTACGTAAAGGACTTCTTTTAGCTTGATGCCTTTTACTCCTTGTGATGTAGATGTAAGGATGTTTATATTTCCTTTCTGTCGCGCTAGCGTTTTTTGTTTGGTTGCCAGGCGGATTTTAATTGGTTCTATTCTTCTAATGTCTTCAAATAGCTGTTTATTTCCGCACATATGCGCACTCGCACCGCTATCGATGCACCAGTCAGTAGACCTAAGAAATTCTTCGTTTTGAGCGTGATGTGCTGTTGCGTTCATAGAAGATTCATGTGCGATAGTAACACGATGTTCCTCGCTAGCTTTCTTTTTTCTGCATTCTGACATCTTGTGACCTTTCTTTTTACAGTAGAAACATTTAATTGGTGAGAAAGTTTGTTTTCTTACTTGCATTTGATTGCTTTTAGATCCACTTTGTTTCTGTGTCACGAGTGCAGTTTGATCGGATGTCTGCGTCTCATTTCTACGCAACTCTTCTTCCAGAATTTTTGTCTTTAGCGAGTCGATGTCGGGTAGTTCATCTCTGGTTTCTATTGCTATGATGAAGTTTTCAAACGCTTCTGACAGACTGCATAGCATCAGTATCACTAGTAGCTCTTTTGGGATGGTTACACTCACCTCAGCAAGTTGATCTGCCAGTTCGATGAATGCCGCCAAGTGATCTTGGGCGTTCTGTTCTGGTTTCATCTTCAGCTTGAGTAGTCTTTTCATTAGTGTTACCTTCCTTGTCGGTGCACTTGATTGGTAGATTTCTTTTAGTTTGTCCCAAACGTCTTTGGATGTGGCACAGGTTTTCACGTGAAGGGATTCAGAAGGCTTCATACTTAATATTATGGATGCCAACGCTTTCTGGTCATTAGTTTCCCATTCAGCCTGCTTCGATGTATCGTCTGGTTTTCTTAGAGTACCATTAGTGTAGTCCCATAGTCCGGAGTGAATTAAAACCATTTTCATCTGGAGTTTCCAGGTCTCATAGTTCTGTTTAGTCAACTTCTCTATCTGGTATAGGCCTGACGTTGCCATTATATATTTTTTAGCGATGAGCACTTAATAAGGAAATTGTTTACCTTTTAAAGTCGAATTTCACTCTGGAACTGCAACATAGTGTTCTTATGCGTGGTGGGAGCGTGGTTTTTTTATTTTTGGAACCATCCTGGGCCCATAACCTGTTTTAAGTTTTAATAGAAGCAAGGAATACTGCTTTTTGTAACTTATTTATGTGAATTTATTTAGAGCAGAGTAACTATGGTAACATAACAATAAAACGATTTATGAGATTGCAACAATAGAATATTTATAGCTGCTGATTGCTTATGTTTGAATCTAATAGAATTTATGCTTATCACAACAAAAACCCAGACAAAGCAAATTGATGAGAAGACATACTACGCGTGTCAAAAAGATAGTTCAACTTACGTGGCGGCAGCTATAAGTTAAATTTAAAAGAAATGAAAAATTAAAATTTAAATTCTATATAGTGGATTTTACGTTTCAAACATCATTTAAAATTTACATTGCGTTGTGTAATTTTTTAGAATTAAAAAAAAATTCAATTTTAAAACAATTATATGCACTAAATATCTTTTGCAGATAAGGAAATAAGACAAACAAGCCCTAGAAAAATTAATATACATCTTTAATTTTCATCTTAATATAAAAATGAAGAATTTTTTTGGAAAATAATAAAATAGATATCTGGTTTTCAATCTCAAGGAAAAGACTATTGACAGGCCCGTAGTCAGGAGGGGGGGGGGGTCGACGACCAACCCATTATGGAAAAAGGTCCGCCTCCCAAATATGGAAAAAGGTCCGACTCAGTGAAATTTTTGAAAATAGGTCCGGAATTTTTGAAAATAGACCCCCCTAAGAATAACGTCCTGGCTGGCTCTGATTTATAAGATATAAATGACTCTAAATATTTATCCCCAAAAAATATATTAAGCTCTTTGAAAAATAAACAATTTCTTCATTTATGAGACAATCAAACGTGAATGCTCGAAGCCCATAAGACCATTATCAGGAAGACAGATAAAAGTAAATTGTAATGCGAGGCTGAGAGTTATAATAAAGCTTCTGTGTAGAAATCAATCATAACACAGTTATATAAAAAAATATATAATATTTGTATGGCTAACACAGATGAAGGAAGAAGACTTGCCTAAAAGGGGACAAGTGCTTAATATAAGAATACATCATGAGACATAAGAAACTATGTCCATCTTTCTATTTGAAACTGTAGCTTATAAAGCTTACAGGACATTCACAAGTAATTGGCTTTGAACAATATAAATGAATTAATCTTTAAGCTTGAAAATAAATTCTAAATCAAGCAGAAAAGAAAAATCAAATATAATTACAAAATACTAGACTACTGCTCTACCACCACATACTACAAGCAAGCAAAAGAGGCAGAAATATTAAAAGGAAAACCCCCCTTAAAAATTAGATAAAGGAGTTTCAAATTACATTAAAGCCAAAATGAAGAACAGAAATGATAAAGAAATAAAAAAAAAAACAAATTTAGAAAGGTTACAGTGTCCAATTGGAAAACATTAACTTCAGCCCCAATGGGGAAAAATTGGCACACTATAGTTTAAAAATCACTGAAGAATATCAGAATTATGTGAAAATTGGAAGATACTCCTGGAGAAGAGATGATTTGGCAAAGCCAAAAGAGTCTGGGTCATAGTTAATTAGGAACATGTCCATCTCAACAGCAGTGATCAAGAAGGAAATAAATAAAAAGTCTTACATATCCATGGCAAAGGAACGTTGAAGGTTTAAACAGCTATTATCGTTGAGGACACTGAGAACTTAAGTGGAAAGTGAAGACTGAATGCAAGAATTTATACTTTTGGAGCAACAATCTGAAGGCACACGGCTAGCACGTGCTGACAATGAGAAGTCACTTCCAACCACAGATATATACGAGGCTCGTCCAGAAAGTAAGTTCCGTTCGGTAATAAAAACAAAACTACTACATATATATTCAAAATTTTTTCTTTACCAGATTGTATGTACCTTTAACTATTTTTCCACATAGTTTCCAAGTTTATTTAAGCACTTGTCATAGCGCTCAATGTACTTCCCCATGATCATTTCGTAGAAGCTGCCGCCGGTGAAGAAAGTCACGCATTTTTCACTGTTCTTCGTCGCTGAAATGCATGCTGCCGATGAACTCCTTTAGCTCCCGAAACAGGTGGTAGTCACTGGACGCGAGGTCCGGACTGTAAGGCGGGTGGTCAAGTTGTTCCCAA
>JAHWFO010008623.1:0-11790 GCA_023313115.1 Rhysida immarginata
CCATAACCCGTACCAACCCTGTAAATATTTAATATTAAATCTTTAACAATTGCTTGGCATATTTGTGTTTATCCTTAATCTGTGGGGAGGACCTGAAGGAAGAAGTTTGGTGTGAGGTCTTTTCCTTGTGTCAATGGCTAGACGGATAATTAGAACTGTAAAACTGGTAAATGGATGAATCATTATTATTGGCAAAGCAAATCTACGCAAACACTAATTAAGTTGAGTGCGAGTGTGCAATTTTCGAAGTCTAGGAAAGTTATGCACCCATGATCACGAACCTTGATGAGCGAACTCGAGCCTGACGGATAATGAAACCTTGGTCGCCATGTCTCCGGAGCTGGATGTTTTCTCATTGTACATTACCTTGCCAAAAGTCATAGGACACTATCAATTTAATGAAAACATTTAGAAAAATGCATGTGTTAGTATCTAGTTGATCATGCTTATCATAGCCTCTATCCTGTCGGGCAAGGAGTATCATTGCCCCTCAAGTATTTGATAGATTTCCGCAGGAATGTTTCGCCATTTCGCCAAAAGTGCCTTCGACATTTCAGTCACAGATTTCGGGCGCTATGCTCCTGAGTGCAATCGGCGCTCAAAAATATTCCAATGATGTTCGATTGGATGAGATTGGAGCTCTGTGCAGGCCAATCAAGTTCTTGCACCCCCATTTCATCAAACCATCTGCCTACAACTCTTGCTTTGTGGCAAGGTGTGTTATCGTGTTGAAAGGGAAAAGGGGAATTTCCAAACTGTTGCCAGATGACCAGCCATAGAAACGATTGGACCCAGATCAAACCAGGAAAAGCACTTCCACACCATCACTGACCCTCCGCCAAACTTCACTGTGGGCACTACAGATTCCCAGATGACGTTCTCCAGGCATTCACCATAACCAAATCATTCCATCCGATTTTCAGATGGTGTATTGTGAGTCGTCACTCCATTCGATCATCTGTCATGGCTCCAGACGCCAGTGGCGTCTCTCTTTGCAATCTCCTCGCTGCGTTGCAGGTGATGATGTGGGGTGTGTGGGCCGCTGCCCTGCTATGAAAACTCAGTGAAAGCAGTTCCCTGCAAACAGTCCTGGTGCTTACAGTTGTCCTAGTGTACTCTGGTCAGTTCATCAATCGATGTTTTACGGTTTGCAGTGACCACCCTTCGAATTCTGACCGACATAATCTTGAGTTTTCCGGTCACTTTCTTTTCACGCCCGGATTACGTTTTGTACTGATGGTTTGGGGATGATTAACAGGGTTGACGTTTCTCTAACAATTTTGCCTGCAAGGTGGCACCCAGCAAGTCGAAAGCTGCTATCTTTGAGCCATTCCTACAGCACGCAGGCGATCTCTGTTGTGTAGTGTTGGGATGAACAATAGAATTTAAATTGCATGAGATTGCCTCATTTTTATGTAAAATAGGCAGGCTAGTATATGTCAAGAACAAGGTATTTATAATTAAAGTTCCATTTTGGCATAGCCATAAAAAAAACTACTGGACCAAAAGCTATAATACTTGGTAATATTAAACAAGAGGGCATGGGAAGTTCGTAGCTCCCAAAATAAAATTAGTTCAAAAGGTCACCACCATCATGGAATGGCGCTCTATGCAATATTCGTATACGAAATAAGACACGAAGACACAGGTTAACAATGTGGTTTATGCACAAGCACTTTACAAGTCATTTGGTTTTCAGAAATAAGAAAGGGAGCCTCGTTGTCAGTACGCCTCATTTGTTACTAGTCGACGATGCCTGTTACCATGCAAGACCGTGCGTTTCTGGTTAAATGTTATTATGAATGCAATAGCAATGTACGGCAGGCAATACAAAGCAAAGAAAATGAGGTTCAGTTTGATTGCACTTCTGGGGCGCAACAGCGCTCTTGGTGTGGATAACAAACTCTTGATATACAAGGTTGTGATTCGTACTATTTTACTCCATGGAATGCCTGCTTAGGCTTCTATTTGCAAAACTAGGTGGAAGGATCTCCAGACCTTCCAAAATGTTGCTCTCCGATCCATTGCCCAACTTGACAGAAGAGTTGCCAACAACCACTCTATCTATGACGATTTGGGGATGACCCACATAGGCACCTTTGTCCAGACACTTATGAAGAACATGCTACCCAAGATGGAGAATCATGAAAATACTCTGATTTCTGGTATTCTGGACCATCCACTCGTTGTTAAGGGTCCCCTCAGGTTTCGAAGACCCCGCCATATCCTGGATGTCTGCTTTGATGACGTTAACAAGGCCGTCTTCCCCAACTATTGGATCTTTTAGATCCTGCTGATTTTGGGGACTCTATTCGTTAATCTACAATCTGACTCTCGTCCCTTCTGGGACTTCTTCTCTGGAGGACTAAAGAGGTTCATCATGCTTCTCTCCCAGTTCAGTGTACCTCCTCTGGTTTACTCTTTGGGCAAGCGTGCAAAGTGAGCTTGGCTCCACTCGCGTCTTTCTTTACACTTCACTGTTCGATTGTCGAGGGTAATAAACAATCTTGGAAACAATCTATTGTTTTGAGTATCCCCAAGCAGGGACAAAATCCAGCAATTCCCTCGAGTTACCGACCTATTAGTCTGCTCCCCTCAATGTCCAAAGTTTTGGAGAAAACGATCCTCGTCAGATTCCAAGACCACTGTCTCGCCAATGATCTTCTTCGGAAAGATCAGTTTGGCTTTCGTGCCGCCCACTCTTGTCAGATGCAGATATGGAGGCTCGTAGAAGACCTGAGCACCCCCTTAAACCTTTCCAGGTACTGCGGAGTGGTATTCCTCGATGTCAGTAAAGCTTTTGACCAAGTGTGGCATAGGGGCCTTGTCTACAAGATGATTAGAGACGGGTTTCCTCCTGATTTGATTTTGACGGTGAAATACTTTCTCATTGACAGGTCATACCAAGCTAAAGTTGGTGAAAATCTATCCACGCCCTGTGTTGTAAAGGCCGGTGTCCCTCAAGGTTCTGTCCTCGGGCCCGTGCTATTTAATTATTTTGTGCATGATTTCCCGAACCCTAAAAATTGTATTCTATATTTCTATGCTGACGATACTGCCATTATGACATGGGCACCCAAGTCGGCTCACGTTATCACTCGTTGAAGATGTTTGAAGACTGGTTTAACTGCTGAAGCTGAACTTTAATGTCGGAAAGTGCAAGGCTATGTACTTCAACAGAAAGTTCAAGCGTCCCCCAGATTCTCTTGTTCTATTCAATAAAAAACTGGACTGGGTAGACAACTACAAATACCTTAGCGTTATCATCGACTCAAGACTCTCTTGGAATCGTCACATGACCTACGCTCTGAACAAAGCGAAGAGGGCTAAGTACAGTCTCATAGCTCTCCTGGGCCGCAATAGCACCCTCAGCATCGACAATAAGTTACTTCTGTACAAGTCGATTATTCGGACCATACTCCTCTATGGCATGCCTGCATGGGTTGTAGAAGCCGATGGAGTGAGCTACTGTCAATCCAGAATGTTACCCTGAGGACTATTGCCCAGCTTGACAGAAGGACTGTGAAAATCCTATCCATCCACTCGGATTTAGACATGGTCCACATCGGAAAGTTTATACAGGATCTCCTTTTGATTATGGTGCAGAAGATGAAGATTCATGACAATGACCGTGTGACTGGAATACTGAAGAACTCAATGGATATGAAGTGACATATGAAGTATCGAAAACAAAGTGACATATGATATTTAGGGGGTTTTCAAAAATTCTGGTGGGATTTGGAGGGGGATGGGTGACGACATCTGGGGGGAGAATGAGGAAAAAAGTTGGCAACACTGCTCAGAGTGCTTCTAAAAACTCTCGAGCGCTCATTTTCAATCACGTGACCGTTTACCCCCCGATTGCGCGCGATCTATTCACTCGCTCGTGTAGTTTTTTGACAGCCCCAAGGGCATCGAGATAACATCCCGATCAGTAAATAATAGGTAACTGCCACAGAAGCTCGTTATGCTTTCAAACTTTCTGTTTTAAGCGTAATTATTTATTAATTATTGTCCAATGTTATAATCTTGTGGGGATTTATTAGATTTCAATGCATTTATTCTTTAATGACCATAAATACGAGAGTGTTAAAAAATCTACGTACGAGAAAAACGAAAATTTAAAGAAAATTCGAAACCTAAGAGAAAAATTAAAAAAATAAAATACATAAAGCTTTCTTCGCTTTGATCTTCAGCTCCTTCGCCCCTACCGTGTATCTTGACCTGTTCTGTGCCTTCATTTTCATTACAAAACTATAAACCGCATTGGGAACAGACTTCGAGGTGGGATACGCTTTCACTGTCGGCCATTATTGGAAAGCAAAAGTAGTGAAATTGAGCGAGGCAACGCGAAGTGATCACATTGGAAATAAGATCACATTGATCCTGAGCGTTCCCAACACGACGATGAGATCGGGGAGTTTTTAGAGGCGCCAGTGATGAGCGCTCTGTCATTTTTAGATGCAGTGCTCGCGTTGATCATGAACGCTTACGCTCGATCGCGATTGGAGAGAGTTAGAAGCAGCCTCAGTCGGGCGACGAAGCGTGACTGGCAATAACAAACTGAAGTAGTCGATCTGACGAGACTATACAAACGCAGTCACGTTAACTTCGTCGCACTAAACAAACACCCATAGACTATATACCCGTGACTAGTATTTTTCTTAAAACATCGATGTATCGATGAAATATGACACAGGAATCGCTTTAACTTCGGTGTTTTTAATAATCGATATATCGATTACTCTAATTCTAATATTTCTTCGATGTTTTGAAAAATTATTTTCACTCCCTATCACAACAGAATGTTGAATTTGTAGACTTGTTTATAGTACTTTTTTATGTTTTTGTTGCTTTGTCATCGCAATGACTAGGTCATTGTTTGTTACTTCCTGGTAGGATCATCGACGTTGATTACACTGGCAAACAAAATGTAAGTTTTCTTGTTCACGAAATGAAAGTGGGTGATTTTGGTAATATTTTTTTCTGCTGATAACGAATATAATTTTGAAATTTCTCTAGCACGCACAGTTTTTGACATAAAGCGAATTGAAATTCGGTAGTGGCCATTACATATAGTATATTTGTGGAGATTTGAAGGTTGTTGGACTTCTTTTAGGCATGCAGAATGGGTACACCTGTCGAAAATAAACATCGAAAATAAAAATCTAAAGTTGAGAAAATTCTGTTGAGAAAACCCTAAATATTTTAGGAGAAAATCCTGTTGCCTCCACGTTGTAAGGCAGGGCACGGGATTCTTTGTATGGGAAACGGAAGTTTCCCCGCATCAGTGATGCAAAGATAAAGGAAGGCATACATGACGGGCCTAAAATCCATTGGCTTTTATACGGCAATGGCAGGGACATAACGTAACTCAACAAACTCTCAATTTTGTAATTAAATTAAAAAAAGTAGCGTTTTTTCTTAATTTATCGCTCATTGAAAATTAACAATAGCCTAAAATGTAGCGTGTCGCCCAAGTGAAAATTTCTGTAGCGTGAGCATCTAAAAAATCGCCCAATCCGCTCTTGTATCCCAATCTGGATTTTGAAGTTTTTCCGTAAATGAATGACAATAAATTTCAATCTTTATGATTATTAGAATTTAATTAAAGTTTTTTTATGAATTTAATTAAATTAAAATCTTTGTTGTAGTAACATCGATATAAAATCAATGGAATTAAAAAAAATAATAAATGGAATTACGTGTGTTTCGAAACATCGATGTTTCAAGCATCGCCCTGCTCTATCGTGATTGATATTTCTTAAAACAGAACGCTACGTGTAATAATAATAATAAAAAATTTAAAATACCGGTATTATTCAATATAAATTACTAAATAAATTACGAGGTTTGCAAATAAGGCCAACGGTTTAACATGTTAATAAAATTGGTTAAAATAAATGTAAATGATTAAATGAAACATCGATGTTTTATTCGATATTTCTGAAACTCGAATGTTCGATATATCAAGAAATATATATCGAAGTTTTGTAAATATCAATGTTTCATTCATCGGGACAAACTTCCTGCGACGCGCTTTGTATAGGCAGTTCCTGTCCAATCATCAAAAGCTACATTATTACTTGTTAGGCGTAGATTTTATATAGCCCCTGTGGCCTAATGGATAAGGCATCGGTCTCCTAAACCGGGGATTGTGGGTTCGAGTCCCACCAGGGGTAGGAGGAATATATTTTTTTTTATTTACAAAAACATCTTTATAAAATACAATAGTTCATGATGAAATTTCCCATGATGAATTGGGTGACTTTCATTTATTAATTGTTTTTAATATTTATTTTTATTTCTATTTATTTTAATTAAAATGGAGTTACTATTTTTTAAAATTAATTATACATTATTACAACTCCTACTCTTTCTAATTTGTTTACTTAAAAAAATATTACGATATGGAGTTTACAAACAATTAGCATTAAAACATTAACCCTTTCGGCCCTGGCGTATTATACATTATAGAATTTTTTTACAACTTAATAAAAGATGAAATTACACTTGATCTTGAAGTACCACATTTAGTACACGTTTTAGTTTCAATTCTCAGTTATTGCAGCTCTCTCTCTTGCTGGGACAGGAAATGTTATTTTCAAATCAACATGGCCGTCTGCTCTTACTCCCATTCTAACTCTTTTACTGCTATGTAATGTTTTTGGGCTCTAAACGTTTCTATTAGAAGCTTTATCTATAAGTTTTGTAGGGCATATCCATCATCTTCTGTCTAATAAAACATTTATAAGAACAGCTACAGCTCTAGCATATTTTGGATGGTTTAGACTTAGTGCAGTACATTTAATACACATCATTTTTGAAATTTATAAATAAATTACTGTAAATTAAAAAAATATGCAGTAGTTCACTGGCATATAAGTAGAAAATCTTCCAATATTTAAATTTTTTATGATTATTTGCAAAAAGTCAGGGCTGAAAGGGCACTCACAATGCATGAGCTCGTACAGGCTGTTAAATACTAGTTATTTTTGTTACGATAATAGTATGATTTTTTTGGGAATCGTTCATGCACATCTTTGATTAGTAAGTTGATATTTATTTTGCTATCGTATAATCCTTTTATCCAAATTAACTTCCAAAATGAATTCGACATTCCTATAATCGTTGACTTTTATGTACAAACACAACAAGTACTAAATGGAAAAATATCGCGAAAGTACTAATCAAACCTTGTAATGACGATTTAAAGCTTTTTTTATTTATTGGTTAAGAGTGGCATAATCATGGCTAAAAGAGAGAACACTTCTATAATTAGATTAGCTCTTCGCACAAAGACAATATCATGAAAATTAAAGTAAACAAAGATCACCCCATAGCAACACGAAAGAAAAATGAATCAATGAACGCTGACGCATTTCAATAATACATCATGAAGATAAAAATAAATTCATCCTTACCCCTGGTGGGACTCGAACCCACAATCCCCGGTTTAGGAGACCGATGCCTTATCCATTAGGCCACAGGGGCTATATGATAGTTATATCTATTATGCTAATTTACCTAATTCGCCTTTTACATTATTTTATTTCGGCCTTTATATATTAAGGACTTTTATAGACCTTGCTTCTGGGGGAGGACTATTAGAGGCATCTGGCATCAGCGGTTCTGAAAAGGAGCCAACGGGATGACGTACAATTGATACAGTAGTCTTGATTAACCGACATTCCGTTTTATCCGACACGATACCGTAAGAATATTAAACAATTTTGACGATCTCTAAAACATTCTAAATGCTGCGTTGCGTTGTCTCGTTAAGAAGTTATTCAAATAATATATCTTAATATAGATACAGTAGGGTTTATATAATAATATATAATATAATATAAATATAGTAAGGTTTAATAATGAATTCATTTTAATTTCTGTTAATTATATTTTATTAAATTTCAAATCATCAAAAAAAATAATCATTATTTGTTTCTGATAATGACTTTGTGAATAGTTTGATTAGAAAGGTTTGAAATAATCTACACTTTGTATAAAACAAATTTTATTTGCTTAAATGCCAAATATCTACAGAATATCTGGTTTTAATTCTTGAAATTTTTTAATGAAAAATAAAACAAGCCAATTCTTTACAATTTTAATTTAAGTTATTATTTTTATTATTTTTTTATATCAATAAAGGCTTAAATTTCTCTACTCTGTTGTGATGTGATGATAATGATTTAACAGATTGTTATAAATTCAAATTTAAAAAACTAAATTATCAAAGTTGCAGGTTTTTGAACAGAAAAATATACCGGTAAATAATTTGTACTGTATGTTTCTTGAATTGTAAAGATCTTAGAATCTTCTGAATTTGACTATATGAAAAAATTTTGGAATTTGCTTATAGGTTATGTATCTTATATGTATGTATGTATCATATATTACGTATATGTACGTATGTATCATATATTAGCAAAACGAATGAATTTTACAAAATTTTTTTGTAAAACGTAAATATTCGCTAACTTTAATATGTAATAGTTTAAAATACATTCACTTTCTCCAAAATCTATTATCCCAAGCAATTTCATTTTTACTAACATTCATTTAAGTATTTGTTTCAAATTTGTTTTTTTTCTTCTCCCAAATAAGTACCGTAATTCATAATAATAATGTATCAAAAACCTTATGAGGGTTAAAATCTTTGAAAACAGGGTTAAAATATAACAAAATTTTATTTTACAAAAATGCAATAATATACATCAATAATTAAAATTAAAAGATGCCTAGAAAGTGTGACAATATAACTATAAAAGGAAAAATAATTTCTATAAAGCGAAAATGGTAATTCAGTAAACTTTATAAAATAATTTCTATAAGTATTGTTTATTTATTAGTATAAACAGCTTTTTAATAAATTTAAAAAAAGGTTAAAAATTAAAAGAAAAAAAAAGATTCATGGATACAAATATTTTCGGCGTGCTATTTGTCTTCGTACGGCGGTGATGATCTATTGGATTGTTCAGGTAAAAACTGATGGAGTTTGAAGAAAATTGAAGCATGCGCACTTGGTCGTGAGCAGAAAAATTTATCCGCTCATCTATACCTATTACTACGTAGATGTCATATATTACTACATATTAGGGATGTGCGATATTCATTTGCCGTTATTCGAATAGATTAATCGAATAAAATTATAGTAATCGGCAATTTTATTGGACTGGCTTGGAAATTTATTCGACTAATTTTTTTAAAGAAAAAGATTTAATTATATCACATAAAAAATTACTTTGCTACAGCAACTTCCACGTTTTATAATCAAAATTGGCGTGAATACCGACAAATGTCACTGTCGATTACGGCGCCGCAACGGCGGGGAGCCATGCTTACATTGCTAGTGAAAGTTGAAGTTTGAAGCGCCGACTACCGATTACCGACTATCACGTCTTCCACCAGATGTCCTACAACAGCCGGGCCCTTTTTCTTTTTTTCCTAACACGTTTTCCTACTACACACAGTACGTGCATTTAAAATCATATTTTTATTCAAAATATTCAAACAAATTCAGTTCTTTTATTGAAACAACTTTATTCAATAATTAAGTTTATTCAATTATGCCATGCTTCATCCGACAATCGACAACCACAATCGAACAGCGCAGGGAAAGAAAACAAAACAAGCCATACTCGTCCAGTGTTATAGCCAAAAGAAATACGCTGAATTAGGAAAGAAGCCAGATGAACCTGGTTAAGTCATCCAGAGGATACGGAGGAGTCCTTTTCTAACAGGACGATAAAGTTGATTGTTGATTGACGATAGGACGTGGAAGAGCTAGGTGATCCACTAGGGTGGAAAGATGGCCTTTTGGATGTCATCGAAGTTGACGTCCAGGATGTGACGAGGCCTGCGATACCTGAGGGAACTTCTAAAGGTGAGCCGGTGATTCAGACTATTTGCATCCAGTGGATTAGGATGGTCTTTCATCTTCGGAAGCAGCTTCTTCAGCGACTCTTTGACCGAATAGTAGGTATACCGAAATCTTCAGCAATGGAAGTATTAGTTGCTATTCTCCTGTCGAGTTAGGCAATGGTCTTCAGGGTGACGTTTTGGAATGTTTGTAGGTCCTTCCATCCGGATTTGCAAGTTGTACCCCAGACAGGCATATCGTACAGAAGAATGGTTCGGATTACCATTTTGTCTAGCAAAAGTTTGCTGTCCACTCCAAGAAAACTGTTACGTCCCAGAAGGGCAACCAGACTAAACTTTGCCTTCTTGATAGCATAAGAGAGATGGTCGCCCTAATTTAGCTTGGCATCTATCACAACTCCGAGGTATTTATAGTTTTTTACCCACTCGAGCTCCTTGCCAGATAGGAAGATTGGCTTCGGTGGTTTTCTAAGTTTTTTGGTAATGAATATGGCTTTGCATTTATCAACGTTTAGGTTTAACCTCCACTTAGCAAACCGTTTCTCACACAGATGCATGGCATTTTGTAACCGAGATATGACATGAGCGGGAATTCGGGCACTAGTCGTGATGGACACATAGAATTGCTTCATAACTATTACAAGTGTAAAATCCTTTATCCGAAATTCTAAGAAATTTGCATTTTATTGTTGAGGGTCGAGTTTCAGTTATAAAGTTTGATTAGTGTAAATAAAAATTGTACCAGGCCTAGACGAATCAAGGCAGTGCCCCCCTGATTTTTTCTGAGTGTCTATCAAACCCCGCCGATCAAAACCCACCAGTAAAAACCCCCCAGCCTTAAAGTGCAAGGGAGGGAAAAACCCCCAGAGTAAAAGCACTGATGAAAAAAATTTATTTCCATAGTACAAAACATTTTTTTATAATTTGTAGATCATTTTCATTGAGTTTTTTCCTCTTATAAGCTTGCTCAATAGTAATTTTGTAACAATGTAAAACAATAATAATAACAAGAAGTTAATCCTCCCGAGGAAGATATAGGAAAGTAGCAGAAGCCCTGAGATCATCTATGCAGTATAACCAAGTTATAAAGAAATATTAAAGATTTTTATTTCTTTCCGGTCTTTGTATTCTTATGTTCTATTTTCATTTATCTACTGGGTTTTTTTTTCAGTTTTATTCTTCTTATTCTTTTCGTTCATTTTATAATTTTTAATTTCACTTCCTATATATCTAATGATTCTTACTTCATTATACACATTTGAATTTTTATCTGAAAGCCAGTTTTCATTTCTCTCATTTTTCTACAAATACTTTCTTTTGGCTATTTCATAATTCCCCCCTTTTTTGGCTTTACATATGGTCTTCATCTTTCCTCCTCCTGCTCTCTGACCACTACTCCATTCTATTATTATATAAAATAAATATATAAAATTTCCGTCCCAGTGGGCCAATCAAAACCAAACTAAATAGTGAAGATGCACATGCCCATAGTAAGCTACATTCCAAATTTCAACCTTCTACCTCAAAAATGCAGAAATTATGAAGGGGACGAACGGACAGACAGACAGACGGATATTGTGAAAAAAAAAATAAGTAGCTCCATTCTTCTGCTACTTAATAATGTATGTGGCAAGTTCATTTTTCTTAATTTTCAAAATTAAATTTGATATAATTATTAATGGACATGTGGACACTAAAAATACTTATACGTATCTGACGAGAAAGTACCTATAAACCATTTAAAATTTATTATAATTTTATAATTTTAAATATACATACAGGATGAATACAAAAGTCTGAACCCCCCTTTTATTTTTTGTACCGAAGCGGATATGTCAATTTTGATGAATCCAATGAATAGGAAGTTGTGGGTGGCCTATCCCATGGTGCACTTTTCATCATCCC
>JAHWFO010008630.1:1298-18290 GCA_023313115.1 Rhysida immarginata
AAGTTGTTCCGCAAATAGACACGAAAAAGGATCAGGAATCACTTTCCACAAGCATAAACCCAAAATACGTAACTAAAATGAAAATACGTTACTGCAAGATGATCGAAACGAAATTGAAATTGAAACCATGATCGAAAAATGGTTTATAAAATATAATAAAATATTTCAAAATATAAAGTTAACGAAAAGATAAACTTATCAGTCCGTCCGTGATCGGCGTGTGAAAGAATTATTAATCAACTACCCTCACGTAACTTACAGTGGTTTTGACTTAATTTTTGTATTTGTTGCATATTTGTAATTTTAACGATTATATATATAGACATTAATTAAAGTTGTAAATGAAATAAACATTCAGACTTAATTTACTTCTGCGGATGGTAAAACATTTATTTATAGAAAATTGTTACAAAACATTTTAAAAAGGCAAAAACAAACCAGTCAAGATATTATCTAAAAAACAGACAAGATTAATACAGAGAAGAACTCACATAAATTGCCAAATCGGGAAGTAAATCCCAAGATTTTAAACATAGATTTTCTTTTAAACTATCATAATAGTACATAACTTTTTGGAAAGTGAAACTACTAACAAAATGATTTGGTGGTTTAAAGTAAACTGCACCTGCAAAAGAAAAAGTTTGATTGGAAAAAATTACAGAACTTGGCAAATTTGTTAGGCGAACATCAGTAGTTGGGATAAGTAAAAATGGCATATTATAGTATGCTGTAGCAGGAGAATGAGTACGTACTCCAGTACAAGTTCTACAAGCTACAACAACATTGTCAAAATTGAATATTCTGCAGTCCAAGCATCAAGGAGTGACTGCAATGTTGTAACTTTATTATGATCAATTAGAACCAACGGGAAAAGTCGTCAGTAGTTCTGACATCACAGGAATCATTGGAACATGAGCTTGTTCTTTTGAATGTAATTTGAAAGTGAATAATGAAACGATTATATAAATCACCCCAAAAGTCATAAACGAAATTTTCTGCTTTTAAGCCTATGTGCTTAGCCCAAATTAGACGTGCAAGATCAAACTGTTCATTTCTTGCAAATTGCAAAATTTCACTTAATTTTTGTACGGAAGCACTGTCAAAACTGATTATGTTTTTTCCAAGTGATCCGTTTGATTCAACATTAAGAGCATGAAAAATGCTTAAACATGAATCTACTGGGCATGTGTTTGTCAAAGTGAACTTTTCCCCATTATCCATCACGGTACCGCCCCATCTAAAAACTTTAATTTTTACATCTGGAAGTTAACAAGCATAAGTAATGAGGATATGAAATTTAGAAATTTGCACAGGGGGTCCGAAAAACGGAATCGTTATTCGCACCCGGGTCCGAATAACGGATTAGTTATTCGCACCCGGGTCCGAATAACGGATTTGTTATTCGCACCCGGGTCCGAAAAACAGTAAGGTCCCTTTCCCACGAGGCCACCATGGTGGCGCGGCCGGGTCGTTACACTGCTGACAGTTG
The DNA here is from genome assembly GCA_023313115.1 of Rhysida immarginata. NCBI lineage: Eukaryota > Metazoa > Arthropoda > Chilopoda > Scolopendromorpha > Scolopendridae > Rhysida > Rhysida immarginata. The sequence continues at coordinate 2,788 of JAHWFO010008630.1, forward strand.
AACCTTTCACACGTGGTGGTGACCGCGCCATTGGACGCGCGGCCAGAAGAGGGGATGTGCTCCATACGCGATTCTTCGAGCCACCAGATTGGTGGCGCGGCCGCGTCGTTACACTGCTCACAGTAGAGCCTTTCACACGAGGTCGCGCCACCACCATTGTTGGGAGTTGAGGAAAGGGGGATTTCCATAGTAACAAATCGTTTGGGGCAACGTGAACAAAGGGTAACTATTTCCTATACCACCCCTCGCAGCCAGTTCGCCAGCTGGGTGTTTGCTTATTTCCGTGAATAAAGGGTGACTCATTTCTGGTGGCCGCGTTGGTGACAGGAGAATCTGAGCTCGCCACCAAAAAGAGTGGTGGCGCGTCTCTGGTGGCGTCGTGTGAAAGGGACCTTAGGTTGAAGTTCCTTGAACTAGTTTACTGTTTGTGTTAATGCTTATCAATTGAGAGCACCTGTGAAATAAGGCACGTGTGCATTGTTTGGCCTATAAAGGTCCAAGTTGTAACCGTAAGTTTAAATACAGCTTCCTTGTGTAAATAGTAATATTATTAGAGTAAGCTCATGGGCCCAGCATGTAATGACTATTTATTGTGAAAATTTCTGTTTCCCTTTCAGTCATTAAAGTTTTTGCATTTATTCCCCAACCACATGTCAGGTGTCAGATCATTTCCCAGGTCCCAACTCTGCTTCACCACCCTGGTGTGGTAGGCAAGTCTCAAGAATCGACCTTGGTGGCCACAATTTCTTATATCTTAGTTATGCAGATGACGATAAGATTTTTTTGATAGAATCCAGGGGTGTTCTTCACTCTACAGCATTACTGTCTTGCGTGATCTAACTGACTTACTTTTTTGTGTCTTCGAGCTGAACCAAATGTAGAAATTACACAAGTCAACAAAAAATAACTTTTTAAAGTCATCCTTAACGTTAAGAGCCGATTGTTATGCTTTTGCATGTGCTGAATCCGAATCTGACCTCAGTTTTTCCTATCACACACAGATTTCTTGCTTTCAATGAAACACTTTAAATTATTCAGAGTTTGGGGCGGGATAAATTTCCTTATGGCCTAAATTATACTTGACCATTGCAGCCGCTTCTCTTCACACCCATTGCTTTAACATTGCTGTCTTTTTTGTGCATAACTTGAAAATGTTATGTGATAGATAAATTCTAAAATCAGATTCGGATTCAGCAGACAAGAATAAGGCAAATTCATTCAAGATGATTTTTCGTCATTGGCCTGTGTTATTGCTGGCAGCAAACTTTAAAGACAGTGATTTATGTCAAACGAGAAATGTAACTTGACGCACTACTGTCCTGTGGAAAAGGGGCACATGCACATATTAATGAATATTGAGTTTTTGTTATAGAAAGACAGTCATCTAGTTCTCTTTAATGAACTTCTAACACAGTGGCATGCGTCTATTTCCCAATATAAGCATTCTTAATATCTATCAGTGTTTGACAGTAACAGGCTTTCAGTGGAACAGAGTCGCATGGCACCGGGCTGCTAGCGGTAAAGTCATACTCTCTTATTGGTTGGCTTCTCTGAAAGCAGCCAATCAGAATCAAATATTCTTTTTTACTTACTTACTTACTTTTCAAACCCGCTTATCCGTTAGGGTCGCGGAGGCAGCAGCCCTCTGGAGGATCTCCAGCGATCGCGATCTTCCGCCATCAGGCGCGTGTCCTCCCTGGTAATATCCAAGCGACTCGAACCCAGATTTTCCATGTAGTCTGGCTACCTGGTCTCTTACCCACCAGCTTGGAAAATAACAACTGCCTAGGAAGACTAGTTTGCGGCACCTGTATCACGTGGCCATACCAGCGCAACTGAGATCTCTCAATGCGGAGAAGTAGCGGCTCAATTCCTAAAGATTCACTTATTGTGCTGCTGTACACTCTATCTAGTAGGGTAACATCTGCCACACCTCTCAGAAATCTCATTTCGGCCGCTTGTACCCGCGATCGCACTCTTTCGGTCATTACCCAAGCCTCATGACCATAGGTGAGAATGGGGACAAAGATAGATTTGAAGACGGAGAGCTTGGCTTTGTTACCCAGCTCGCGTTTCGTTACCACGGATCGCCACAGTTCATGTCTGACACAGCTTGCTGCACCGATCCGAGCATCCAATTCTTTCTCCTGCCGTCCATCACTCGTGAATGCAATCCCGAGATACTTGAATTTCTCCACCTGTCTCAATGAGGCTCCCCTAACATGGAGAGCGCACTGAGCAGGCTGTCTTGAAAGGACCAGAACCTCGGTTTTAGCCACACTGATCTTTATCCCAGCTTCTTCACATTTGGCTACTGCAAACCGGTCTAGTGCATGCTGAAGGTTCGTGCGAGAAGACCCAAAAAGGACAAGGTCGTCAGCAAAGAGCAACCTCTCCACCAGGCAGTCGCCCACACAAACACGCTCATCGCCTCGGCTGCCCCTATCTATCCAGTCCATAAAGATAATGAAGAAGAGGGTTGACAGTACGCACCCTTGGCGGAGTCCAACACCCACGGTGAACGGTCTTGACTTAATGCCATTTATCCGGACACACATCTCAGAGCTTTCGTACAGAGACATGATAGCAACCAGTAATTGCCCATCCACTCCATACTCTTGCAACACTTGCCAGAGCTTCTCCCGAAGAACTCTGTCATATGCTTTTTCGAGGTCCACAAAGCAAGCGTAGACCTCTTTTGCATACTCCCAGGATTTCTCAAAGATTTGCCTTAGAGCATAGATGTGATCCGTCGTGCTTCGGCCAGGTCGGAAACCACACTGCTCCCCCGACAGTTTGGAGTCGACTATTTCCCGACTTCTCTTCTCCAGACACTTAGCGTACACTAAGAAAACTTTGTGAAAGTGAGTCTTCAAAAAAACCTAGATAAGATCCTAATTTAGAAAACTGCATCCTTCCTATGAAGTACCCAGAAGAAAGAGAAATTAAAGCTGTTAAGTTCTGCGACCCTTAAAGTCTCTTGGATTTTATACCACCTGTATATGCTGAATTGTTTATTCTCTAAGATGTGATTCATTTGTAGTGACCATGCAGCTTGAAAATATTGATGAGGAGTTGGACATTTAGAGAATTATTTGAAGTAACAGACACAATTGACTTATTTCTGGGCTTTTGTATTATCAATTTTGTTTAATGTTCCATTCATTTTTACTTTGTTTTTTTATCATAGTGATCCTACAAGATATACAGGGTGGTTATAATTAAAGTGACACGATTTAGACCCTTCTAGCGGCCGTTCTGGTAATCAGATTTTGACGAAACTTGAGATACAGTATATGTTATACAGACCACGGGGAAGAGAATTTTGCATTAAAAAAGTTAGTTCACATTTTGACCGCTACATCAAAATATGGCGCATGAATAATAACAAAAACAAGTTAGAAGCAGAGAAATTTATAAAATCAAAGCATTTGTTCAATGTGCGTGTCAATGGCATGTTCAAAGCGCATTATTGCATGTTCCCCAGTACAGTGAAGGGTTTCCTCAGGATTCGCAGTGATATGGCTTGTTATGCTTGCTTTCAATTCAGGAACAGTCCGTTTTCTCCCTTCGTAGACAATATCTTTCAAATATCCCCACAACCAGAAGTCTGGTGAACGAGGAGGCCACAATCCGATCATCTCCAAAATGAGCATGAAGCAGTTCCTTCACTTGTCGTACAATGTGGGGTGTTGCACCATCTTGCATGAAGACACTAGTGTCTAAACGCTGCCTTTCTTGTAAAGCAGGAATGGCTTTTTGCTGCATAAGTTCGCAGTAACGAGCACCAGTGATTGAACATCTTTTAATGCCTTGAGGAGTGTTCTCTTCAAATGTGAAGTGAATCCGCACCATACAATCACGTAATCAAAGTGCAAAAGCTTTTCATGCACAACCATCGGCTTTACAGTACAAGAGATGCGACAGTTTTGAGCATTCACTGCTCCGTCTAGAGTGAAATGCGCTTCATCTGACCACGGCTATGCATTATCGACGGCTATTCTAGCCAGAAACTGGCAAGCAAAATCAGTGCGTTTTTCCGGATCTTCATGAAGCAACTTTTGAACCACCTGGATCTTGTATGGATACCACTTTAAAATGGAACGCAAAACTTTTTGTACCGTAGACCACGGAATAGACTAATCATGTGATATGGCTCGAGCACTTGCTGAAGAATACTGGGAACTTGAAGCAGCCTCCACTACAGCAGCAGCAACGTCTTCCACAGTCTCATTTGCAATTCGTTTCTGTCCTCTCCCTGGTAGCACACCCAACTCACCAGTTTCATCAAATTTCTTAATCATCTTTTTTAAAATATTAATGGACATAGGCCCATTTCGCAAATTTTTCAAACGTCGATGTTCTCTTAGTGCAGCAGAAGCATTATTGCAGTTCTGGTAAAACAACTTCACCAATAAAGCTCGATCCTTTTTAGCTCAAGCCATCGTGAAGAATGACTTTACATTTAATTTCACTGTCATTTTAAAGCTTTTCTAATTTTACATCTCATTTTCATAACGTCTCTGATTGTGTAAAAATTCTCAGATAGTTTCATACATGACCAGCGCCATATTTTGACGTAACGGTCAAAATGTGAACTAATTTTTTATTGCAAAATTCTCTTCCCCATGGCCTGTATAACATAGATCTCAAGTTTCGTCAAAATCTGATTACCAGAACGGTCGCTAGAAGGGTATAAATGGTGTCACTTTAATTAAAACCACCCTGTGCAAAAATGTCATGAAAGAAAGGGACAGATAACGAATCTTCATGTTTATATGTTTTGAAATGTGTTCAAATAGGTCTTAATTACTTATATTCTCTGCTAATTTAATCATCAGATTATTACCGACTTCAAGAAAGGAGGCTCTCTGTTTGACTCGTATGTATGTACCGGGTGGGCAAGAAATAACGTGAGGTGTTCAGAGCTCGCTAGCGGGAATTCTATTACGCCAAATGCAGAACATTTTGGTGTATATACTTAGTGGAACATGCAGTTTCGATTTCTGCAAAAAAAAATCATAGGGGGCGCTTATTTCAAGAAAACAATGAATACCTAATTGTCAAATGAACAAATACCGTACAAACCAACTTTAGTACCAACAGTAAACAATGTTTTATTTTTAATTCCAAATGCGTTTCAATATGACCACCCACCAGTGTGCTGTTCCAATAGCTGCATGCGGTACACGACATTTTCTATGGGACCTCGCAGCATATCTGCATTAATTAGTCTGATATGTAACGTTATTTGATCCTTTAAGGTTGAGAGGTCAGGAACATATGCTTGATACACAAGGCTTTTCAAATATCCCCATAACCAAAAATCACAAGGGTTGAGATCAGGCGACTTGGGTGGCCATACCATGGGAAATGCACGACGAATTATTCTGTTGTCTGAAAAACGTTCTCGCAAGATCTGCTGCACCTGACGTCCGATGTGCGGTGGCGCACCATCCTGCATAAAAAAGGTAGAATCCAGACAACCCTTTTCCTGCAATCGTGGTATCACAAAATTCTCAAGCATATCGGCATACCTGGCAGAATTGACGGAACAAGTCACCGGTTTCTTCAAAAAAGTACGGGCCGAGATGAAAGAAGCAGTAAAACCGCACCATACTGTTAGTTTCGGTGAATGCATAGGAGTTGGCAGACACACTTGTGGATTTGATGCAGCCCAAATACGGCAGTTGTGGGTATTGATATCACCATTCAAATAAAAATGTGCCTCGTCACTCCATAAAATTTGCCATGGCCATGCATCATCCACTTCCATACGTGCTAAAAATCTCAACGAAAAGTCAGTTCGGGTACGTTCATCTCCAGGAAGCAATTGTTGAACAGGTGTGAGTTTATAGGGATAAAATGTCAATATCTTATGCAATATTTTCCTCACCGTCGAATATGGGATATCTGTTTGGCGTGCTATTGCGTGTGCACTGCTGGTACCCTGCACAGTAGTCATCTCCTGTTCCACAACAGCAGTTGCAACTTCTTCAACGTGTTGCTGCCTGATTCGTTTGCGTCCCCGGCCTGGTTGCACTCCTAGAGTTCCGGTAGATTCAAATCGTTCAATCATTTTCCGTAAGTTAGTTATGCTCATCGGTCCTCTTCGTAACGTTTTCAATCGCCGGATTTCACGAAGGGCAGCACTTGCATTGTCGCTCTTCTTCTAAAACAACTTGACTAATAACGCCCGGTCAGGCAGAGTAAGCGTCATCGTCAGGCCATTCGTTCGTGAATGATGGGAAATCCTCAGCCTTGCCTTTTATTGTCATGATTGCTCAACACGGAACGCGCTTATGCAAATGTATTCTTTATATTCTTGAAATAAGCGCCCCCTATGGCGACTTTTGGTACTATTTTTCTGCGGAAATCGAAATTGCATGTTCCACTAAGTATATACACCAAAATGTACTGCATTAGGCCTAATAGAATTCCCGTTAGCAAGCTCTGAACACCTCACGTTATTTCTTGCCCACCCGCGATTTTCTCAAAAACTACTGATCCGATTTGGATGGGGTTTTTGCTATTCGACTGAATATTTTTCTGGGAAGGTTTTTGACCTATGAAGTCGGTTCATTTTTGTTAAAGTTCTTGTTTTTATTATCAGTTCAGACATTAAAGAGAAGTAATAAGACTGTTGAGAAAACATGCTTTTTGTTTAAAAACCCTTTCCTGTAAAAAACATGTTTTCGTGCCATATGCCCCTTTTCCACTGAGCTCCTCAGTTTGATGATATTTAAATGATAGGAAGATAAAAGCTAAAGCGAGTGCTACCATAGGATCAGTCTATTTATTTATTGATTTCATTTGCTATTTACTGTTTACCTTACTCTTGTGGAAAATGATAGCCTATAATCAGAAACCTTAGTGAAATAAGTCATGAATAGAAATTGTAGGTTAATGAAATGTTAAGAGAGACTTGATAATTTAAGAGTAATTAGAGCTAGGAATCGAGTTTTAAGTTCAAGTAATCGCAAGGACGTTATACCTCTTAAATTAATGACCAAAGTTTGTAGAATTTTAAAACTTGCAGGATTATCTGATGGATTAAAATTATTTTTTTTAATTCTCAGGTTCTAGAAAACGTCTGCACGTACTTTACGAGGGGCGATTGATAAATAAGGTCTCCATGGCTGTAACTTTTTTAATTTGTTAACCGATTTTCAAAATTCTTTTTGTATCTTATACTCACATTTGTCCTCTATGTAATGCACTATTCACTTTTCGACATAGTCCCCATTCCTTTCCAAGCATTGCGCCAACGCGTGACTAATTGGGTGAACCCGTCGGAGAGGAATTCCGGAGTTGTTGTCGACACCAGGGGGTCTAGGCTGAACTCATCGACAAGCTGTCGATCTCGACAAAATCTAACCATAAATAAGTGGCATATTACACATTTAACACACGTATGGCTAGATGATATACACTGATATACATAAGTTTACACACATTTACACATAATTTTACACATTTATCCATATATACACATAAATACATATAGAAACACATACCTGTAGACACACTATATTATTATTTTCACAGTTCAAGTTTCGTAGCACAAGAGAGTACTTCATGTATGTAAATATTTTTAAACAAGTTTTTGTTAATATTTTTAGAAAATGTGTATTCTTGAGCTGTGTGGATTTAGCCTGCAGGCCGGAAACGAAGGAAAAAAGATTTTAATAAGAAATCTGTTGCTAAATTCTGAAATAACGATCGCCAAGAGCATAGTCGACTGCTCTTGAATTGTAGACAAGAATAAGGCAGTTGTCGATGGTCAAAGTCTACACTAGAAAATCGACGGTGTAGAGTCTGTACACTGTAGACTCTGTAGACACTGCAGACAAGTCATGTTCATGCTAGCTCGAATCGACAAATGCGTCATTAGCCACGTGACCATCGACACTTGTCGACAGTCGACTGCTTGTCGATGAGCTCAGCCTAGACCCCCAGGATTGAATGGCAGCGTTTACCTCGCCGTCAGAATCAACTCATGTCCCTTAAGGGGCTCTTTCTTCTTTGGGAAGTGGTGAAAGTCGCAATGTGCAAAGTCTTTCATTTTTGAACTGCAATTTTTCATCTTTGAACTGTAAGCGCTGCAACGCCTCTGGTGTGTGCTGACTCGTGTGCGGGAGGATGTTATCGTACTCCAGAAGAGGGTCCAAAGCTGCCATTCAATCCTGGTGTCGACAACAACTCCGGAATTCCTCTCCGACGGGTTCACCCAACTAGTCACGCGTTGGCGCAATGCGTGGAAAGGGATGGGGACTATGTCGAAAAGTGAATAGTGCATTACATAGAGGACAAATCTTTATATATAAAAATTCAGGCTCAGGGTGCGTCTGTAAATGTTCTAAAAACTTTTGAACCACTTATCCGATTGAGCTCATATTTGCAACAAATATTCCTTAGGTTCAGAGTAAGGTTTACATGTCTCTAAAGTAGGGGGGAAGGGGTAAAAATCATATATCTTGGTTTATGTTTGTTTGTTTACTTAAGAGATGGCAGCAGAGTTTGTTTATCTTTTCCTTGAAACCGAAACTGGACTAACTGCGCAGAAGCAGGACAGCAAAAAAACTTCCGTTTTCCTCCGGATGTGTAGTAGTGGCTAAGGTCAAAAACCCTCACCGGTGAGAGAATGATGACGCAATTTCTCACTGTGCTAACCGTCTTTTTCTCGGTGAGGACGGTGAGACTAACCGGTTGGGCATAGCAGCACTAACTGGCGTTTCTGACCGCGTTAAAATGACGTCACAGTTTTCTCACCGGGCGTTCTGGCCGACCAAACGCTAACTCTTCTCACCGGTGAGAGTTTTTGACCTTAGCCAGTGTTTGCAATTTCAAGGGAGGAAACGCAAGTTTTTTGCTATCCTGCTTCTGCGCAGTTACTCCAGTTTCAGTTTCATTGGAAAGGTCTATATAAAAATTCAGGGTGCGTCTGTAAATGTCTTAAAACTTTTGAACCACTTTTCCTTTTGAGCTCATACTTGCACGGGAGGTTCGTTAGGTTCAGGGTAAGGTTTACATGTGCCGAGTGTCAGGTTGGCCCAAAGGGGAAAGGGTAAAAATAATATTTTGCTTGATCTGTCTGTCTGACATGAGCCTACGATATGCGCGGACCAACAATTTATGTCATGTCCTACGGTCTATAGATATACATGGTCATCAAGCTCCATTGTTAAAATGAAGCTAAAGTTTCTAGCTCCCAATAGGGCGGGAACTCTATGCATGTGCTTGTGTGAGTATAAGATACAAAAAGAATTTTGAAAATCAGTTAACAAATAAAAAAAATTACAGCCATGGAGACCTTATTTATCAATCGCCCCTCGTACATTAAGAGTTGCACAGACATTTCTGATTCCCAATGCGTTTCGGAAATTGCTCTTGAGTTTCTGCATAATTGAAAGTATAAAAAAAATATGAAATGTTTAAAATTTTATTGAAAGTTTATTAACAATTTCCTAATAACAAATGGGTGTATGCTTTAAAGAATTATTTAAGATTTATAGTACATAAAGATGCTTAGGAAATGTAGATTGCTCATTTATTAAAGATGAGCCTGTACGATAATTTACCCATAACTTTATAATAAATCTGATTATTTTAGATTCGTCCCCTATTTGGAATTTTTGCAAGCGAATTCCGACATCAACTGGAGCACTTCAAATATCTGCAACACTGAGGTTCCCAGTGCCAGGCCCAAAATTCCTCCAGCTTCGCAGAGTAGCTTAATTATATCATAAGCTTGGACCTCAGTTGTGTGACGAATCAGATTCGTTCGAAAGGTTACCATCAAAGCTGAGTTGGTGTCTGTTACTACCTGAGGGTCGGGGAAAAAACTGTACGAGTAGATGACATTGTGGCATTGTCTCTTGCAACCACACTCTTTAATGACATCTGTGTCCATGTAGATGTTAAGATAAATGGATCTAGCAAGTTTTGCTGACTGAGGTGTTTTACAGGGAGACAGAAATTCAAAAGGGATGAAAGGCAATCTAGAAATGAAAATCAAAGTTAATAAAAATTAAAATTTAATTACAGAGTATTAATTTACAACCCTAGCGTCAATAAACTTCGGACACCAAGTAATTTGGCTAAAAACACAGTGAAAAGTGCATACAGAGGATTGCAGGCCTAATGAAAATAGATTTACTGAGTATATGGAACAATATCAACATCGATATAAAATCGATTTAATGGCTTGAAATAATTTATTCAAATTTATGTAAAATTGCGTTGTCAACAGGTTTCAAAGAACTTCGTACACAAGGGGTCACCAGCATATAGAACTTTCCTGAAGGCTGTAGAAACGCCCAGAATGCTTTGCATCAAGCTTTAAAAGCACCGTCCACGCGACAGAGCACAGTATTTGTGTTGTTTTGAACCATGGGACGTGGTAAGCCAGTAGAAACGTGTATACGGCAAACAATTATACAGCAGTTCCAGAATAACAAATCCCAGCGAGCTATTGCCCATGAATTATCAGTTCCACTCTCTCTCTCTCTACTGTTAATGGGATCATCAAGCGTTTCAGAGAAATCGGGAAAACAGAAACAGGGACTGCAGCAGGCAAGCAGCGATTATTGAATGTTAGGGACCTACGAGTATTTCGACGTTACATTGTGAAAAACAGGCATGCTCCCATAAGTGAAATGACTGTTTGGGCTCGAGAATATTTTCATATACCCATATCCGAAAGCACAGTCCGCCGTTACATCAGAAGATTCAACTATTACTTATACGCTACAAAGAGTAAGCCATTTATGAGCACTGTAGCTAAGCGTCGCCGGGTAGCATGGGCCAGAACCCATCTAAAGTGGACCCTTGCTCAGTGAAATAGTGTTCTGTGGTCCGACGAGTCCACCTTTGCAGTGACGTATGGCAACAACGGTCGCAAGGTGCTAAGGACCAAGCACGAAAGTAATCATCCCGACTATTACCAGAGGAAAGTTCAGAAGCCTGCATCGCTGATAGTGTGGGGCTGCATGAGTGCAGCCGGGACAGGATCGCTTCACTTTTGCGAGGGCACTATTAACTCTGCTGCCTATATAAACATTCTTCAACAGCATCTGCGTCCATCCCGCCAAAAGTTATTCAATAGAAGACCAAGCATCTTTCAGCAGGACAACGCGAAGCCTCATGCTGCTCGGAACACCAAGGCTTGGCTACAACAGCAGCGTTTCAGGGTGCTTGACTGGCTGCCTGCAGCCCAGATCTGTCACCCATTGAAAATGTATGGCGCATTTTAAAGAGAAAAGTCAGACAGCGGAAGCCTCGAACACTGCAGCAGTTGCGGGCGTGTATTTCCGAAGAGTGGGACAAAATTCCAGTAGAAACAACGCAGAAGTTAGTGTCCAGCATGCCTCAACGACTTCGGAGCGTCATGCGTCAGAAAGGTGACGCCACTCAGTGGTAATGTGCAATAAACGGTACGGTGTACGAAGTTCATTGCAACGTGTTGAAAACGGAACATTCCAAAAAGTCGCTTATTTAATTTTTATGTTAAAATGCTATATGACAGTTGTAGTAAAGCTCTGTGCACTCAATAAAGTAATTTTCATTTGTTTACAATTAGTTTCGTTGTACTTATCCAAAATTCTGTAGGTGTCCGAAGTTCATTGACGCTACGGTTGTACGTTAAAACAAATATAAAGATAAACATTCTCCCAAGAATTTGTGATTACCTGCAATTAATTTTTGTCATTAATTTTTCTTCCAAACATTTTTCCCGGCACTTTAAAAAGTCTTTTGTTTTTACGCAGGGGCGATTTGGTGCATTATACACTGTATGCTATAAAAATAGATAAGAAATACATTTTATCTCTTTTATGGACATGATTCTTAACATGGGTTCCGATAACATCCCAAGCAAGAAACTCAAATTTGCTGGAATGTAAATACAAAGTCTACAAAGTCTCTTTAATTCTAAAAATTAATTTCAAATTCTTATTTTGAAATTTTATCTTTATTTATTGCAAAATAAAATATAAGTTGAGAATGAGCAAGCTATCATTACCAAAACGAACTTAAAAAGTTTCAGTAATATAATGTACAACCTGTGACAATAAAGTTCGGTGAATGATGGCATATTGAGAGTGGATTGCTCGCTTACATGAAACAGCAGTTACTGTCCTTCAAAGTAATCCCCGTCGATGGTAATGCACTTCTGGGAACGCCTGTACAAGTCCTGGAAACTCCTGGCGTAGCCTTCAGTTGGGTCGTAACATTACGTTGGATGTCTGGCCACTTCGGGGGGCGTCTTCTACGGTGTTCCGGCCTCCTCGGAACCGTTTAAACCACTCATAAACACACTTCAAAGTAATAGCACTTTCTTTGTAAACTGTTGTCATCATTTCATGAGTCTCTTTCGTTCGCTGATCCATTTTGGGTTTCGACCGCGCATACTACGCCTTCTCTCTTCAATGTCCTGGTTAAACACAATAAACACACTGGCAGCGCTGATTCTCTCAAATTTGTTTAAACATGTCTCGACCTGTCTGGGGCAGGATACGACGATGGTGCACTCTTACGACCGTTAGCAATTTGACGTCATTCACCGAACTTTATTGTCACAGGTTGTAAAAACAGTGTGAATGGTTAATGTATATGTTGGCATTTCTCAGTGAATGGTATTGTATGAGCATGTTTGAGTGAGATGTGTATAAATAAGCACATGCTTGTGAAAGGATGAATAGTGTATAAGATAGTGAGGGTAGAGGAGAATGGGGTAATGACAATCACCTAAGAATAACACAATAAGATAGTATTTGATAAAACAAGAGAAGTTTCACCAAACGATGTTCCACGTTTTTGGTAGTAATTGATCAAAACAGTGAAGTTTCACCAAAGATCGAGGCAATCGGTTGAAATCTTGTTTTTGGTAGTATTTGATGAAACAAGATTTTATTTAATAAGGTAGGAATTAACATCACTCTTCAAATGCTAGGGATGTATCTGCTAAAGTAGATTGCAAAAAATATTCCTGTTAGGATTTGGATGGGTGTCCGCCAGTGGATTTCCTATCCCCCGTGCTTCAGAGGGGAAACAGCCTATGTAAATAATTGCCAAGAATACTGGACCTGTGAATGACAGAAAACTCACTTTACTTACCGTTGGGTCATTAAATCGCTGCCTTAAACAATTTCAAGGAGCAGGAAGTATGTTGCAGAACATGTTATGGGAAAGTCATCGACGTCGAATGAAAGTGTTGCTAAATTAACAGAAGCATTCATCTCAGCCCAGAAATCAGTGCAAGTTTGGAACGAAACCTCTGTAAGGTTTTGTATACTCGTTTGAAGTTGCACCCCTATAAAATGCACATTATTCAAGGTGGCCCAAACTTATCCAGCATAATTGTTTAGGAACATTGTATGGTTCAAGACCGTTCACCGTGGGTGTTGGACTCCGCCAAGGGTGCGCACTGTCGCCCCTCTTGTTCATTATCTTATGGACTGGATAGACAGGGGCAGCCGAGGCGATGAGCGTGTTTGTGTGGGTGACTGCCTGGTGGAGAGGTTGCTCTTTGCTGACGACCTTGTCCTGTTTGGGTCTTCTCGCACGAACCTTCAGCATGCACTAGACCGGTTTGCAGTAGCCAAATGTGAAGAAGCTGGGATGAAGATCAGTGTGGCTAAAACTGAGGTTCTGGTCCTTTCAAGACAGCCTGCTCAGTGCGCTCTCCATGTTAGGGGAGCCTCATTGAGAGAGGTGGAGAAATTCAAGTATCTCGGGATTGCATTCACGAGTGATGGACGGCAGGAGAAAGAATTGGATGCTCGGATCGGTGCAGCAAGCTGTGTCAGACGGGAACTGTGGCGATCCGGGGTAACGAAACGCGAGCTGGGTAACAAAGCCAAGCTCTCCGTCTTCAAATCTATCTTTGTCCCCATTCTCACCTATGGTCATGAGGCTTGGGTAATGATCGAAAGAGTGCGATCGCGGGTACAAGCGGCCGAAATGAGATTTCTGAGAGGTGTGGCAGGTGTTACCCTACTAGATAGAGTATACAGCAGCACAATAAGGGAATCTTTAGGTGTTGAGCCGCTACTTCTCCGCATTGAGAGATCTCAGTTGCGCTGGTATGGCCACGTGATACGGATGCCGCAAACTAGTCGTCCAAGGCAGTTGTTATTTTCCACGCCGGTGGGTAAGAGACCAAGGGGTCGGTGGATACCAGGTGGCTAGACAACATGGAGAATCTGGGTTCGAGTCGCTTGGATATTACCAGGGAGGACATGCGCCTGATGGCGGAAGATCGCGATCGCTGGAGATCCTCCATAGGGCTGCTGCCCCCGCGACCCTAACGGATAAGCGGGTTTGAAAAGTAAGTAAGTAAGTAGGTAAACCTACATTTTTATCTAGGAAAAGACTCTAAATAAAAGAAAATAGACAATCGTCGATATCTCACACAAGATCGAAACTAGATGTAATGTTTATAGGACATTTTTTGTTCCATTTGAACCATACAATGTTCCTAAACAATATGCTGGATAAGTTTGGGTCACCCTGTATATGAACTGGAAAAAGGTCGACAAGCCACGGAATTTTGCATTTGCCATAGCAGTGCTTGACAGAATCGACAATGACAATGCTTTTCTTTCCCAGATTGTTATAGTGACGAAGCAACATTCTGCCTTTCTGAAAAAGTTAATAGACAATTGCAGGTTGTGGGGATCGGAAGATCCATGCGTTATACGCGAACGTAAGTGGCAGTGAAAAAGTGAACGTGTGTGCGCACTATAGCGAACGGAGGTGGCAGGACTGTTCTTATTCGTTGAGTAAACAGTGAGCAGCATTTGATACTTGGACATGCTAGATAATTACTCATTACAATCATGGAAGAATATCAGCAAGCGTGTTTTTTCCAACAGGACGACACATTCGGGGACGTTATGTTTGGGAGACTATCATCATTTCCCATTCTCTTCCCTGCCACATACGCCCACGTAACCTCTCTCGATTTATTCCTGTGGAGTTATGTTAAGAATAAAGTGTATAGCAAGAAAGTAAACGACCTGCCTGAACTAGCTGGCGAATCGTCGAAGCCATATATCAGCTTCATCCGGGAGATGCTCAGTACCATTTGAAGAGAGATTGAGTAATGCTTTGATATTTTGCGGGCCATATTTGATTAGACTGATTCGAGGTGACATGACTACGAACGGGATAAAAACTTTAATGGCGGTATTCACTACCTCGGATCATTCTGAGAGTTTAGGGTTAGAATTATGATGAGAAATAGTATTTGAATGTTTCTCTATTGGATAACGAAAATCACTTGTTAAGGTTGCCCAACTCGCACTTTTAACCCAAGATTAACAACTCCATTTCTGCCGTTAATAAGTCCCTTCGCTTCAGATACCTCCGACGTCTCATCCCCCTCACCAATCCTCCCTCCCCCCTAGCCTAAATGCCCTCGTCAAGATCCACAAGCCTAACATGCCTATACGCCCTGTTGTTAATTACTCCCCCGCCCCTGCCCATCTCGTTGCCAAGAC
>JAHWFO010008633.1:7780-18089 GCA_023313115.1 Rhysida immarginata
AATTTTGAAGACATTGATAATGTCTTATTTCCAGATTACTGGACTTCATAAGTCGTGTTTTATCTAATACTAGTGGTCTGCTTCTAGTCTAGACAGTCGTCAATCAAATTTTCCTCCACCAAGAGGAGGCAATTTTCTTTCATACTTTGGATGACCCTTGTGGGTACATCAGGCTTCTTTTCTAGCTCAGTGTATTTCCCTTGGAATATGATTATGAAGGGTGAGATTATGGAAGCTATGCTTCAAGTTCCACTTGAATACCGATACACTACACTGTTCGATTGTCGATTGTCGTTTCTAATCGGTTCACTTTGGGTTTTCCACTGGTTTTCCTTGGTTCCTGCCGAATGATGAGAGCTTAGCTCTCGAAAAGCGCTTCCAGGTTGTATTTTTCTGTTATTTTTGTTTTTGTTATATGCTTTATTACTTTTGTTGTGGTAAAAGAGCCCTTCTTTATACTTAATTACGATTATCCACATACCTCTTTATTCTTGTTTTCAATTGTGGACACATGCCCCAGTTATACTTTCTCGGACAATTGCCCCAGTTATACTTTCTCGGACAATTGCCCCAGTTATACTTTTTTGTATAATTTTGATTTACTAGAATTATCATCAGTAGTGGCTTATTTTTTTGTTTTTCTTTAAAAAATACCCCCCCCCCCCACTTCTGTACACATTTTTCTTCGCTTTTTATTCCACTGCGAATACACGTTACAGAACTGAGCAGGGATTACTTATGGTAGCAGAGTAAGGACGAGGAGGCCTCTGACCTCTCAACCTTAAAGGATCAAATAACGTTACACAGCAGACTAATTAATGCAGATATGCTGCGAGCTGCCTTTAGAAAATGTCGTGTACCGCATGCAGCTATTGGAACAGCACACTGGTGGTCATATTGAAACACATTTGTAATTAAAAATAAAACATTGTTTATTGTTGTTACTAAATTTGGTTTGTACGGTATTTGTTCATTTGACAATTAGGTATTCATTGTTTTCTTGAAATAAACGCCCCCTATGGCGACGTTTGGTACTATTTATTTTTGCAGAAATTGAAACTGCATGTTCCACTAAGTATATACACCAAAATGTACTGCATTTGGCCTAATAGAATTCCCGCTAGCGAGCTCTGAAGACCTCACGTTATTTCTTGCCCAGTATATAGCGCACTTTCTGTCTGTTTGTTTGTTTGTTTGTTACTCCATAACTTCTGAACCGTGCAATCCTGAGGCTGAAATTCTGCACAGAGAACCTCGAAAACCCGGGGAGTGTCTTAGTCTAGGTCCCATTCAGGCCCCACCTCCCGTTGTCCTCCTACGCTGTTCTAATTGTTCAGATGGCAACAATATCGAAAAAGTAGCATATATCTCACCAACAATATGCACGGACCAACAATGCAAGCAAAGTTTGTGCTGCCAACAATCGGCAAATTGCTTTCTTATCAACAATCTGCTGTTTCTGTTTCTATATTGCGTCAACAAGGGCCGATATAAAATACTTGCTTTAAGGAGGCTTTAAGATTTAAGGAAATTAATAATAATAAGGTAGGCTCAAATAAGGTGGATGCCCCAAGCATTAAAAGTTCTAGGCCCCTTAAACTGAAGTTAGAAGCCTCAATTTTGGAGCCCTCAAAATTTACTGGTAATTTGATTTTAATAATTAAAGCTTCTTCTATAAAATAAATTAATTTACTTTCAATTAATTAATTACCCGTTAAACAATAATTTTGTCTTATTTTTTATAACATTCGGGGCCCTATGGTATCCTGGGACCACATGCGGCTGCTTAGCGTTAAACCCACTACTGTCTATAACTATATTATCGGTTGTCTGTTTGTGATTGTAAATGAGAAACGTTGGAAAGGTGGTAGAGAATTCAGGTCTTTCGCTTGGCGCTGTATCGGTTTCGCTCACGCACTGTTTTGCTTCATGTGATGAATGCCCAAGTTTGGCTTCAAGATATCGAGAGCAAAGTGCGAATGCAGCAAGAGAATATTAATTAGTGAATAACCCATACAAGATTCAGGTGATTCCAAAGTTGCTTCATGAAGATCCGGAAAAACGCACTGATTTTGCTCGCCAGTTTCTGGCTAGAATAGCCGTCGAATATGCATTTTGCAGTCAGATGAAGCGCATTTCACACTAGACGGAGCAGTGAATGCTCAAAACTGTCACATCTGGGGTACTGAAAAGCCGATGGTTGTGCATGAAAAGCTTTTGCACTCTGATTACGTGAATGTATGGTGCGGATTCACTTCACATTTCATTGTTGGCCCCTTTTTCTTAGAAGTGAACACTACTCAAGGCACTAAAAGATATTCAGTCACTGGTGCTCGTTACTGGGAACTTCTGCAGCAGAAAGTCATTCATGCTTTACAAGAAAGACAATGTTTAGAACTACTGTCTTTACACAAGCTGGTGCAACACCCCACATTTTACGACAAGTGAAGGAACTGCTTCATTCTCATTTTGGAGATGATCGGGTGATTTCTTCGAAAACTTTTATAACTGCATGGCCTCCTCGTTCACCGGATTTAAACCCTTGTGACTTTTGGTTGTGGGGATATTTGAAAGATAATGTCTATGGAGGAAGAATACAGACTGTCACTGAATTGAAAGCAAGCATAACCCATACTTTTTCCAATATGACTACCAGAGCCTTATAGATTCTCATTATGCTGCAAAGAGTTAATATTTTTATCTTATCAGAAATTTATTTAAGCAGTGAAAGGGTTAATAAACGATGTGGTTTTTAGATGCCATATCACTGCGATTCCTCAGGAAACCCTTCGGTCTACTGTGGAACATACAATAATGAGCTTTGAACATATCATTGACAGATGAATGCACATTGAACAAATGCTCTTATTTTATAAATTTCTCTGCTTCTAACTTGTTTTTGTTATTATTCATGCGCCATATTTTGACGTAGTGGTCAAAATTTGAACTAATTTTTTTATTGCAAAACTCTCTGCCCCAAGTTCTGTATAACATATTTCTCAAGTTTCGTCAAAATCTGATTACCAGAACGGCCGCTAGAAGGGTCTTAATGGTGTCACTTTAATTATAACCACCCTGTACCTTTAACATTGTTATTGCAGAATTAGAGTTGACTGTGAGGAGTTAATAATTTGAGTTCTGAATGGGTCTGTAAAATAGCATGTGCTTTTATTCCTGTCTATGGAAATATCTATGCAAATTCAGTGTCTGGCAAGAAATTTCTTTGTAATTTTTTGGCTACGTAAGTTCTGATTTACAATTTTTTCTTAATGTGCGACTTTTTATACTCAAATGTTATTCTTCTAAGGAAACTCATGGCTAAATACAAAAACAGATGCAGGATTTTTACACTTAATTATTAAGATGATGCGGGATTTTTCCTGAGATTTTTTTGGCAATGCAATTTCTGATTTATGTCATGGAATTCAAATGACATCACGATTTCCGGTGATGTCGTCCATTGATACCGTACCCGTATCTTCCATCAAACAAAACCGGAAGGTGGACAGCGAAACCGGTGACATGGTTTGTTAATTGAATTAACAAACCATGCCGAGGACGTCAACCAGGGGGGTGAAACTCATAGCTTTTTTTGTCAAACTAAGATGGCGGCGCTATGAAGACTGCTTGCTAATGTTTTCTGCATTTTGGCGTTTTAATGACAATGATATAAATATAAATGAGTAAATAAAATAAAATATTTATGATGGAATTTGATAAAAATTCATTAAATAAATAAAAATAGCTAAAATTTAATTAAAATGTAAAATAACATAAGAATAGATTAATTAAATGATAAACATATGCAATAAATAAAACCATATAAAATAAAGTTAATAATTAATTAATTAAATAAACTTGGCTAAATGAATAAAAAAAAGTAAAATAGTTAAATGCACAAATTAATAAAAAAAAATCAGTAAAATAACATTTAAATTTAATCAGTGCTTTGAAGACATTGTTACAACATGCCTCAGCGAAAATAAAATTAATTTCACGTATTGCTAAATCGGAAATATCTTATCTTTTTTTATATATATATAATTTATTTTACCACTTTGTAGAATCACCTTTTGTCGTAATAACAGTCCCAATTTTTTGGGGCGATGATATTAGTAAGATCAGGGCAAAGTTCCTGTGTAATATATTTCTAGCACTTTGGATGCATTCAGTGAGATCATTTTTGTCCTTTGTCAACGGTTTCTGTATTCTATTTATCACCATTGCTCATAGATTTACGATTAGATTCATGGCAAACTTCCTGGCCATTTCAGGACACTTATATTTTAATTAAATTTTTGCCATAGCCTGTTCCAGATTTAGGTCACCTGACAGTCTAATCATCCTTCAGCCAGAAGAAAAGACAAAAAACATTGTTTACAAAGAGGTTCTTAGTATACATGAGGAAAAGGTACCAATCATGAAGCTTTATAAGCTGGTACACTATCCTGTTTGAAAAGAACATCTTCAGATGAACAGATCTTCTCAATAATTGAGTGACAAAGAATTCCATCATTTCTGTTTAAACTTCTGTATGGAACCGGATGTTCACAAAAAAAAAAAAAATCAATTCACCAACACTTTGACTATTAAAACAACCCCCATAAATCATATGGCTTTAAAGGGTGTTTTACTTCTCGGTTGACAGTTGAAGGCAGAAAAACATTTACAAGAAATCTATCCAATTATTTATTGGAAATCACTATTTATCGTTCTCAATAGCTGAATTGTACTTGCAACTATCATAATTAAATATGTAAAAATGAGAATAGAACAGTATTTAAAAATGTTAAACAAACAATATGCAAACAAAAAATTAAAATATGCCAAAAGAGTTTGAAATTATCTTAATAAAAGAAATAATGACTTCACAAAAGGGAATTTTTTTGTGTACATATCTAAATCCCTTGTTTATTGGATGAATAAATTTCAAATTTCAAAAATTTCGAACAATTAAGTTGTTTTTTAAATATAATCTACAACAGTTAATTTTCTACTTTAACTTATTATTCGTTTGTCCTCCTAAAATTATTAAAAATAAAAGAAAATATTTAAAAAACTTTTTTATATATTTACCCCCCTTCATCCATTCTTGTTTTTACTTTTAAAAAAAGCATTCCTGTTTGGTTTAAAATGTGAAATAAAAAGTTAAAATAAGAATTCATAAAATTAAAAAAAGACAAAGATGTAGCAGGGCATAATTTTTTTTTTCATTTTAAAATTTACAAGGTATTATTATTATTATTATTGAAAGAGTGAAAGAAGAATAGTGTGAAAATTAAAATTGAATATGAAACGCGCGCTCTATTTAAGGACAATGAACGTTGGAAATGCCATATTAAGCAAGAACGTCGTCTGCTTATTCTTCATGTGAATCGAAGCACCGCCCTGGCGAGCACTTGATCCCAAGTCCCTTGATTTAGCATTGAGTTTCCACCTCTGGTATATATCTATCTCTATGACGTCAACTTTGGAAACACGCAGGAAGAGTCAATCAGCAAGAGCCGCGGGAGATTTCTCGAAACCAACCGAGGAAAAGACATCGAGCAGGGGATTCGTACTAATGGAGTGAGCGGAGCTGGATCGAAAGGAGGCTCTTGGAGAATGGGGAAGGCAGCTCAGCCTAGCAGAACGCTTCCGACTATACAGAACAGGAGGGAAGGCAACGGAGAAAGGATTCCGGTACGGCTAGCTTCCCAGCCTTCGACGGCAGAGAGCGAGGCGACGGCTGCATCGAACGAGAGAGCCCCCACAATTACGAAGTTGCCAGCGTGGCAAGATGCCAGCCCGAGCGTGAGCGAACCGAAACCCACTAGTTCTGTGAATACGCCTCAACTATCGACCTGGACCTTGGAATGCAGAACATTTTCACTGGTGAGTGCCCAATTTCGAGCAGGCCTTAATTTACGTCTAGTAAAACGCTGTTTTACAAGTCCTTTCAAGGGTACAAGGGCTGTGGCCATTCGGCGTAGAAGCCTACCTTGACCGATACCTCGGATTCACGTTATTGAGCAATTGTGTGTCTGATAATGTATGAGCGTTTCGTGTGCTCCCTGTTGTTCTTAGCACCAAATTATGTATGTATACAAATTAGTGTGTTATTTAACGTGTGCTATGATAGCTAATAAGCTTATTTTGTTACATTACAGTTCCCGAGAGCTCTAAAACCGATTTAGTGATAACCTTTTCGTCTGATATTTTTATTGTGTGCTAGCGAAGTGTAGCCCTACATGTTTGTTTGGATATCAGTGTTAAACAAGGGTGCTTTTTATGTCAGCCTATACAATATGAGGTACCAGTGTGTGTCAGAGCTAGTGTTATTTTATTAAAATGTGTTTATCCCTAATTGCGACGTATTCTCATATTGTGGTGATATTGTTTGTTGCTTATGCACATATCTCTTAAGGAAATTAACTGGAGTGGACATTAAACAATAATTTTTGTGTGCCATTATCTATGTTGCATTTTTAAGACTTTCTTATTAAGCTGAACAATATTCTGTGTTGCTTAACGTTTCGAACTTCTAAGACTATCTTAAAAAAATAAAGTGGAGAGACATTGTAGCTTAAAAATTCATAATCTACAAGGGCGTATTGAAAAGTAATGCCTCCATGGCTGTAATTTTTTTATTTGTTAACCGATTTTCAAAATTCTTTATGTCTCTGATACTTAGATTTGTCCTCTATGCAATTCACTATTCACTTTTCGACATAGTCCCCATCCCTTTCCACGAATTGCGCCAACACGTGACTAGTTGGGTGAACCTCTCCGACGGGTTCACCCAATTAGTGACGTGTTGGCGCAATGCGTGGAAAGGGATCGAGACTAAATCAAAACGTGAATAATGCATTGCATATAGGAAAAATCGAAGTATCAGATACAAAAAGAATTTTGTAAATCGGTTAACAAATAAAAAATTACAGCCATGGAGGCATTACTTTTCAATACGTCCTTATATACAGGGTGTTTCATAATTGGTGTTCCGTCTTTAGGTACAAATAACGGCTCAATGTGAACAGGTGATGGGAAAATGAATATTGATTATTTGGTTTTGATGTCCACTAATTCCGAATAAGAACATTTCTCGTCCCTGGGGATGAAGGGGTAAATTGGAAAGTTTTAATTTTGTAGGGGTAGGGGTTAGACCCCATGTGTCATTTAGAAAGTTGTAGAGCATCATGTAAAATGTGGGTTTAGCAAAAAATCCGGTGAAAAAAATCTCATGACCTGCCCTCTTTATCAAGTGGGCAAAGTGAAAGGTATGGCCTACCGATGTGGACAAAAAGCCATACTTATTAGAAAACAGTAAGGCTTACATTTGGAAAATTAATGAGAATGAATGAGTTGTTGCCCTGAAAAGCTATTAAACTCGACCGGGCTTTTCCCCCAGGAAAACCATTATGAAATTGGAAAAATATCCCCCTTTATGAGTTTTTCTGTTTTTGTGTACATTAGCTAGCCATACCTTTCACTTTACCCGCTCGATAAAGGGCAGGGGATGAGATTTTTTCACCGGGTTTTTTGCTAAACCCACATTTTACATGATGCTCTACAACTTTCTAAGTAACACATGGGGTCTAACCCCTACCCCTACAAAATTAAAATTTTCAAAATTTACCCCTTCACCCCCAGGGACGTGAAATGTTTTTATTCTCAATTAGGGGACATTGAAACCAAATAATCAATATTCATTAGACAGGAAATCAGAGAAATACATCCATCATTCCTCCCCAAGCCACTGTTGTACTTTTAACCATTTTTTCCATATTTAATTAACAAAAAAGCATTTTCAATTTTCAGAGGATGGAAATGCTACTTGAATGCTAAACCAAGTATTTCATATGTCAGATAAAGTTTAAGGTAGGATCTCCTGTAAATATTATGTAATAATATGAAATACTGATATTTTAAATTTGATATTTATATGTTGTTTCAAGTTTTCTTACAAAAATTAAATTTTACCCTACGAATGATTTCTCCTTATTTTATGATTTTTTATGAACTTATTTCATCCTTAAAAACTTTTGAAAAATAAAACATTATAAGTGAATTGTGGTATCCTAAATAATATATTATAATACTTCATTTTGCTAAAAGTCTACCATATTTATAAGATTTAACAACCAGCTGTGTAATATTTGTACTACTGTATTTAGTATTGAAAATGATCTATCAAAACACTTTTCTACATTGGCAAATTTAAGTTTTCTGAAATTACTAAAGTATGCAAATATCCTGTTTAGCATCCTGAGTGTGCATATACACCCTTCTTATAAGTAGGTTAAGTAACTTTTTTAATAAAATAAGTTCTCTAAGATTTCTTCTGTTACAATGAGGATTGTCAAAGATATCCCTATGACATTCATTTTTTTATAGAATAATTGAAATAATTAGTTTTGGAAACATTACAGTTGGTGATTTTGTTAATATAATTTACCATGGTACATATGTCTGCTAAGCTAAATGTTATATGGTATATAACATTATTATTTCCAAATGCCTTTGCAAGGTTCTTATTAAGAGCATTTTAATGAAATGGATTATTACATGGATTTAATATAATGGACATAATCCAAGTCTGATATTTTAAAATTTCAATATATTTTATTGATGACATGATAACAATCTTTCTCCTGGATTTAATTAATTAACCTATTAATAAGCCTCTCCCTTTTAGACTATTAAAGAATATCTGTGGAGGTTTATGAAACTTAACTGCATATTAATTGTTGCATTGAGGATATCATTCAGCAATTCTTTTTCATCTCATTAGGGATTTTGGGCGTTCTAAAACCTTCTAAGAAGTCTATAATCTTAAGTATAAGTCATAAGGTTTTAAAATTTTTATTTCTGACTTGTACAAATAAGCAGCAGTGAAGAATTTATATTTAATTTTCCAAAAGTTTCATAATCATATAGTAATAATCAATGAAGGGTTAATACCTAATTTGTAAATATGTATAAGATATGGACTGTTCAAGTTATTCAATTACTATATGTGCTTTGACATATTTAAAATAATTTTAATGTGCAATAGATACTTGTATGGATTCTTTTAAATTGAATATGTCAGATGAAGAGGGTATTATGCCACATTTACGGCATGTACTGTTAAAAAACAACAACAAAAAACAGGAATCTAATATACACTATTCTCAATACATATTAGACATTTAATTTTAACACAGTGGAAAGAATACTATGTTATTTGTTCTAAATAACTCCAATTAATATAAATAAAAATTATTAAACATTTCTAACATGTGTATTTTGTCTGAATTTAGTTTCAAAACTTAAAGCATCTTTCTCAAAATGTTACATATGTCTAACATCATCAGTTTGTGCAGAATTAAATGGCATCATTAAATAAAGATACGTTTATGAAAATTGTTATACTAAATGAAAGACGTGAGAAATTCAAGCCATACGTCTTTCAATGAGAGAAATCCATATTTTTAATTACAAACATTTATGAAAACTATTTTCTATGTAACATGGTGAAAAATATTTTTAAAATAGTCTTTATTTTTTTCCATGAATCATTATTAACAAATAATTAAATATCTTATTGTTATTGAGTAATATACGGTTTCTACTATAGAAATAAAAAAGTAACATTGTAAAATATTCATTACATTTTTTTTTATCATTAACTAAGATACCGTATTGTCTCGAATATAAGCCGACCCTAAAATTTCTTGGCGTTTTGGTGGAAAAAATTTTTTTATGCTAAAACAAGTTTAGTTTTTAAAAAAATAATAATAAAACAATTCCACACAAAAATTATAGTATTGGAAATATTTACCAAAAGTATAAAACACAATTATTAAAAAAAACAACACACATTCAGTTCAATTATTTACTCCAAAGTTGTGACTAAAATTTTATTTGATTTTTTTTTTAAAATTACATTCAGATTCCCCTTATCCCTTTCATCTCGGTCGCATTCATGATCTGAATTTATTACTGTATCATCTGTACATAATAAATAAGTGGTTTTCCATAGTTTGAGAATTTATATAAAATTCACACAGAAAAGTCATGAAAGCTGGTGACAGTGAACGTTAGCGACGAGAATCAGGGCCGCCCGTCGCCAACGTTCGCCACACAGGCTATCGTGATGTTATTTTTTTCCATTGTGATTTTCTTAATAAACAAACTGTATTTGTTCTTAATCATGCGGCACATCGTTTTTATAATTATCTACAATAAAGGTAAATGTATGGTGGAATAAGAAATGCAAGGTTAAATATAACAAGAACGCAATACCACAACAGGGATGGATAATTGGGGGGGGGGGGGGGGGGGG
>JAHWFO010008636.1:0-13351 GCA_023313115.1 Rhysida immarginata
TGAGTGGGATTTCGGGCACAAGTCATGATGGACACATCGTCAGCAAATAGGTATAATTCGCACTTTGTAAATGCTGGGAAGTCGTGAATGAAGAAGTTGAACAACGCAGGGCCCAGGACAGAGCCTTGGGGAACACCAGCCTTGATGTCACAAGGGTTAGACATGGAGCAGCCAACCTTGACACGAAAAGTCCTGTTTGACAGAAAGGAACTAATCAAAGCGATCAGCTCGTCAGGAAAGCCATAAGTAATCATCTTGTATCTCAGGCCGTTATGCCAGACCTGATCAAAAGCCTTCCTTACATCTAGAAAGATAAGACCACCGTATTTGGCGCAATTTAGGGGAGTGTTTAGATCAGCAACAAGCCTCCAAAGCTGTAGTTGGCAAGAGTGACCCGGGCGAAACCCGAATTGCTCCTCGCGAACAAGATTATTGGCCACGCAGAAAGCATTAAACCTTATTAGAATAACACGTTCAAGGACTTTTGACATCGTAGGTAGTAAGCTTATGGGCCTATAGCTGACAGCGAGGGCAGGATTCAGACCAGGCTTCGGTAACGTAACGATGACGGACTCCTTCCACTTGTCAGGGAAGTATCCATGTCTCCAGCAGTCATTTATGACCCTGGTAATAATCGAGACGGCACTAGGAGGCAAGTTTTTAAGGGCACTGTTTGTGATAGAATCCAAACCTGCTGCTTTCCTGCTCTTAAGATGCTTTATGATATCTGAGATTTCATTTGTGCTAATAATTTCTACATGCGTAGGAACACTCTGGCATGGTTCATAGGAGATACACACATCGTTGACAAGTTGAGTATTTGAACGACTATCGGGGTTTTCTTCACAAGGTGTGGTAAACTGCTTTTCCAGGAAGTCGGCGATCAGTTGAGCTTTATCACGATCACTGGTGACAGTATCACCACCTGTAGTAAGCAGTGGTGGCAAGTTGATGGGCCTTTTTTCATTTTAAGGCCCTTACAGTGCCCCAGAGGGAGTTGTCCTGGACTGACAAGGATTTAAGTTTTTCGTTCCACCTCTGACTTCGTAGGGCTTTAACCTCTTCCTGGACCTTCCGAGAAAGCCTGTTATACTTTGTCTTGTAAAAGGGCAGTCGGTTACGCTGCCATAATCTTCTATAGGTATTCCTTTCAAGAATAAGCCATCTGATGTAGGGAGGAAGGTCAAGATGTTCAGGACGCTTTCGATCAGCAGTGGAGGCACTGGAACAACTAGCCTCATGGATAACACTAGTGATAGAGCTAATATTTGCGTTTATGTCATCGTTGGCAATAACCTCTTTGTATGGGATGCTTTTTTCGCGAAGAATATCTCTGAAGAGTTTCCAGTCCTGTTTGGAGCGAAGCCCAATCTTCATATCGATGTCCAAACCCTCAAAGATAAGCATCACTGGTCGATGGTCAGAGGATAAGTCATCTACCGTAAATATATTATAGGGCTTGAAGAACCCTTTAAGAACAACGATGTCAAGCACGTCGCTAACAGGGGAGTGATCGCAGTAGTAGGTGTCTTCAAGGGGACCAGCAACAAAGGTGTTAATTTCGTTCAATGTATATCCATATAAGATATTGCCATTTTGATTTGGGGCATTTAGAGTTCCATGCATGATGCTTAGCATTTAAGTCGCCCGCCATTACAACCGGAATGGGTCCGGACAGCAGATCGTCGAGTTCGCATGGACTAAGCTTGTGCTTAGGCGAGTTATATAATGAAACGAACTTAACTTCGCCTGCGTTAGCATCACTTATAATAACGGAAACGGCTTCCATACCTATATAGTCGGGTGTGATAGTCTCAGGATGATCAATGCCGTCCTTGACGATGATTGCTGCTCCACCAAACGCATGACTAGCATTATTACCCAGAGGCCGATCCTTGCGATAGACATGATAGCCGGGCAATTTGAACGCTTGAGATGGTTTCAGATGTGTCTCACACACGAAAGCGATGTCGACTTTCCAGTTTATAAGGAAATTGTAGTATTCGATGCGCTTCCGATATATTCCCCTGGCGTTCCATATATTGCAACGAAGCTTTCCGTGGGTAATTGTTCTGTAGTGGTGTCTGTCCATGGTCAGTTCTTGATTTCGTGGGACGCAACCTGTGGCAGTACGTTGCCACTTTCCTTACAGAGATTAAGAAGGTTACCCAGACTCCTATAAATGATACGCAATTGGATTGGATCGACCGCATGTGAATGAGAAGAGCTGGATGCGACTGAAGCATAGGTTCTGCCATCAACTACTTTAGTGCTTTTGATTCTTTTGACTTGGGGATAGTTCGGACACTTGGTGTAACTTGAAGTATGCTGACCATCACAACGAATACATTTAGGGGGGTCTTTGCCCTTTACATTAGCACAGTCCCTCGACTGATGATCACCTGCGCACTTGTTGCACCTAGGCGATTCGGTGCAACCTTGGGAGACGTGCCCAAAACGTAAACAGTTGTAACACTGTAAGGGCCTTTTGTTGCCTCTAAATAATTCTACAGAAAATTTCATACATTGTTACATCACTATAAAAAGTCATCTTTAATCGCATTTCTACCAATAATAAGCTCTAAATTATGACTTCGTATCATTATGTAACAATGTATGACGTTTCCGCGCTCAGGCTTTCTCTGCAGCGGGTGTGGGAAAAAGACGGTTAGCCCAGTGAGAAATTAAGTCATCATTCTCTCACCGGTGAGGGTTTTTGACCACCGAGAGAGAAGGCCTCCGCAGTGAAATGTAATACATTGTTACATCATCATCATCATTAATAAGTAACGAAAGGTGCTTTATGACGGCCTTCTTGAAACTACCAGGCCTGAACATGGAAAAGATAAAACTACCAAATTTCGGGCTCATTATTGGTAGAAAAACGATTAACAATGGTCGAAATATGATGGTGTAACAATATAGGACGTTTCAGTTGTTTGGCTTCCTTTCTAGGAGGTGTTGCTATTATAGAAGTTAGTTCAACGTCACAATCTTAGTGTTTCAACAAAACATTCTTGACGTCACGTTCAGGCCTGGCGAGGCGAACGAGATGAACAAGGCCTGGAAGCGAAAAAGTCACTTGGGTGCTAGCAACAATCCAACCTTCATTGTCTCCATCTTGGATTTTAACAGTCAGTGTTTTTCCTTTTGTTGGAAACAATGAACTTTGAATTGTTGCTAGCACCCAGTTGGTCAGATGACTTTTTCGCTTCCAGGCCTTGTTATCCCGTAGGCCTCGCAGGCCTAGTAGTTTCTAGAAAGCGTGTCTGTCTGTCTGTAACTCTATTTCCTCAAAGGCTATGAAAGATTTTCAAAATGTGTTTTTGTCAGTCGATCAGTATTGGTAGGTTTTTACAAGCGAACCAGCAGAAGCGGAAGTCAAAAATAGCCCAAATTCCCGCACCCGTAAGTAAAATTCCCTGACTTTTCCCGGTCACTAGTCACCCTGCTTTAAGTTTTTTAAAAGTTTAAAAAGTCATGGACAAACAGGTCGTATTAACAAGACATTATTAGATTCTAAATTGTTTGCTTGTTCGATTGTACAGGATGCGTAAGGTATTTGATGACAGATTTACGTCAAGAAAGAAAACAGAGATGTAAGTCGAGATAATAACTTTATTATCGAAACATATCACGAGCATACACAAGAAACCTTCTTGTTCTATGGTAGCTATTCAATGAATCGGCTTTCAGCTTCTGTAACTGCTTCAACACGAGATCGAAACCGTCGACATGCGCAAATCAAATGGTCATGGTTCATATTGGTCATCACTCGAACAATGGCAGCTTTCGTGTTATGGGGGTGTTCATTCACCTCTCTCCACCAACGCTCCAAACGTAGTAGTCTAACGGATTCAGGTCAGGGGAGTTAGGAGGCCAAATTCACAGCAAATCAGTATCACACGGATTTTTCGATCTGAAGAGCCTTTTCGATCTGAGTAGGCGGTTTTCCCGTGCTTTGTCTGACATAAACTGACCTCTTCGCAGAGTAACATACGCAGAGTGATATCTGATGTTTTCATGGACAACATTTCTGATTGTCCCTTCCGACTCATGGACATTTTTGGCAAGTGACCTCATGGATGTTCTAGGATTGTTATCGATGGCCTGCTGCTGTACTTGCTGAATAAATTCAGGTGTTCTGATGATGATGTCAGAGCTTGAGGCATGCTTTTTACGCTTTGCTACTGGTGCAACATTGCCATCTTTGAATGTCTCCAATGAAGGGTAAAAATATGAAAAAGCAATTACAAACGATAAAATTGTGTATAAATCTTGATAATATCTTAGGTTTTCCTCTTCTTCCGAAAATGTAATACGGAAAAACCCCAATGATAAAAATCTATTTATTTATTTATTTATTTATTTATTTATTATTACATTACAGTGATACCGGTCCGGAGCATGTATGGCCAGAGTATTCACTGGCAACATTATACTAAGTCTTCTCCATAATAAAGAGTAAAGCTACGGCCCATGCGTTGTCTTTGTCATTTGGTTTCTCCAAGTCCTACCACGCAGATGCGCTCTCTCTATTGGCGGCCCTGACCTTATCCGACTGCGGCCGGTGAGAAAGGCGATGGCCGTGCTTCTCCTCGTCTCTCGTTCGGACTAGAGGGGGACGGTGTACTGCAGGGAAGGCCGCCCCGGGTGCTTGTGAAGATGGCATCGCTTTTAATCGTTCTCCGAATCTAATCAAAGTCATCCATCACTTGCTTTGAGATGGTGTTCACCAGTGCAGGGATAATATATTTTTGTTACTTAACCGCTTTGCTAAACTTGAATTACCGTAAATTATAACCCTAACATTTATAAAT
Organism: Rhysida immarginata; assembly: GCA_023313115.1. Lineage (NCBI taxonomy): Eukaryota > Metazoa > Arthropoda > Chilopoda > Scolopendromorpha > Scolopendridae > Rhysida > Rhysida immarginata. Next base: position 4,821 of record JAHWFO010008636.1, read on the forward strand.
CAGCTATTCAAAGGATTTTGTTTCCTGTGAATTCCGGGCTGAGAAGATGCTGCTATTCTGATCATGTGTTTCAGATCGTTTGCGATTTATTCATGCACATTAAATTTGAAAACGAGTACTATAAGGAAAGACGTTTGGTGAAAGCAAATCAGATCTGATGCTCCACCACGATAATGCACCCTCTCACCGAGCTCTCCTCACACGTGAGACACTCCTGGAGACTTTGCCCTCTTTCTGAAAATGAAGATCCAGTTAAAACACAGAATAAGAAACACAGAAGTGATACTTAAGGGATTCCATGGTAGGGATTTTGTATAGCGCCGCCCTGGTGGCTGTGATGTGGCTGAGCAGACGATCTTTCACAATGGAAAACAAGTAGCGTTAAAAATATTTCTAGAATTCAAAGTGAATAATAATAAAAAATATATTATTAAACAGCGGTTTTTAATAAAAAGTATTATTTTTAAACAAGGTTACGTATTTTAATTAAAAAAACGTCATTTTAACGTACTAATACAATATGTTAGTGTTCATTGACCGTAAATTGAAATTTCTTATTGTGATTTTACTGACTGAGGGAAATTTTTTAAGCTAACACACCAATAATAAATATACTTTTTTAGAGGCTTTGCATTACATCGTAGCGAATAAAAGTTGACTAGATTCCCTTTTATTCCCAGTTTTATCAAAGTAACAAGAAGATAGAAAGTAACAATTTGTATAAAGAGTTGCCTTCGTTCATATGCAATTCGTTTGTGCTGTGTTCTTTCTAATTTGTGGAATGATGTTTGAGAATGTTTTATATCAAAAATTCGCACTAAGATTAGCCTCGGAGTTTGTTTTCTTTGACGAATGAATTTTTTTTCATGTATAAAATGGGTCCGAATTCAAAAGAACATTTTTGTGCAGCCACAGACAACGAAGACACACCATCAAACGAATTCCTCATCCTTATTCAAAGTTGTGAAGATTTTTTTTATGAGCACGTTCGACAAAATAACATGCAAAAAGGGCGTGAAAGCTGAACTGATTAGGCTTTTCACTAAAAAGAAAAGCTCTTTCCCTAGCAACTGCACAGATACAAGAGTTAAATATTATATCGTTGACTTGTTTTTCAGGACGAGTATACCATTTACTGAAAAGAAAATCCGAATCTTTCTTATTTCTGAAAAAAAATAAAAAATAAAAAAAAAGAGTAGGAAACACTTGAAAGTGGCCATATCTGAAATCTCTATGTACAGTTTCATATTTGAATATTCAGAGTATAAAAAGTTTTTACATTTAGTTTTTAGGGAACAGAAAAATTTCAAATTTCAACTCCTCTGAATTGGCTTCCTATAAGGCGGGATTAGAAACTCTTTCGTGATCTCCTTAAAACTAGCAACGGCTACACAGCACCAATGAAATCAATGATAGAGTCGAAGACATTATGCAGTGTCTGCTAGTGCTTGCCCTATAAACCCTAAATATCCTGACCATCTCGATCTTCCTCTAATTATTGCGGAGAGGAATGCCTTCCGAAGACTTTGGCAGCGTACACGTGATCCCATCTTTAGGAGAAAGTATAATAGGCTTTCTGGGAGGGTCCGCGAAAAAGGAAGAGAGCTACGAGTGTAAAAATGGACTAGCAAATTGAAGAATTTCTCAACTCATGACAACTCACTCTGGACTACGATTAGAGCTCTTGAGTGTACGAAAACGAAATTCCCACTCCTGTTTTCTCCAGACGGCAATACTCTTGCCAATACAGACCAAAATAAAGCTGAATTAATTGCTGAGTCACTTAGCAGTCAATTTATCACCCCAATTCCAGATACTCCGGACGGTATATTCCAGCGAGGTTCGTGATGTGTGTTCCAATTTTTATGAGGGTCGGCGCGCTCCTATAGAGCGATCAATCTACCCGATGGAAATTGTCGAGATCATCAAGAAACTCAAGATAAGGAGAGCCCCTGGAACGGATGCCATCACAAAATCATGCACTTAAAAATCTACCTTCCAATCTGATTCTTGACATCGTTATACTAATTAATGACTGTTGGAAATTCGGATATTTCCTTACTGGCTGGAAGGAATCAATTATCCTAAGCATTCCTAAACCAGGTCTTAACCCTTCATTGCCTGCAAGTTACAGGCCCATCAGCCTTTTACCAACTATGTCTAAGGTTCTAGAGCGGGCAATTTTTAAAAAGTTCAATGAATTCTGTTCTGCCAATGATCTTATTCGTCATGAGCAGTTTGGTTTCCGTACGGACCACTCCTGCCAAATGCAAATATGGCGGCTTGCTGTCGACGCAAAAAAACTCTCTTAACAAGTCTCTATATGGTGGCATTATCTTTCTAGACATTTGCAAGGCCTTCGATCAAGTTTGTCATGATGGTGTCATTTATAAAATGATAAAGTTTGGATTTCCAGATGACCTTATCATGCTGGTGCGCTCATTTCTCTCAGACAGGTCTTTTCGAGCTAAAATTGGTGACTCCCTTTCTCAATCATGTGTGGTTAAAGCCGGTGTCCCACAGGGATCAGTTCTGGGACCAGTCTTGTTTAATTTTTTTATCCAGGACTTTCCCAAACCCGACAAGTATAAACTGCACTTCTACGCTGATGATGCGGCCATCCTAACCTTTGACCGTGTTCCTGCCTATGTCATCTCTCGCTTGCAGAAATCGCTGCATCTGTACGAAAAATGGTTCAACAGATGGAGGCTGAAGTTAAATGTTGGCAAATGCAAGGCTATGTTCTTCACAAACAAGCGCAGAAACCCACTAGGTTTGCTTACCCTGTACGGAAATAAGCTCGACTGGATTAAAGAGTATAAATATCTTGGTGTGGTGATCGATTCTAGGTTCACCTGGAATCAACATGTTACCTACGCGCTGAATAAGGCAAAGAGAGCCAAATTCAGTCTGATCACGTTGCTTGGTCGTAACAATGCTCTTGACATTGATAACAAGCTGCTCATCTACAAAATGGTCATCCGCACGATCTTGCTTCATGGTATGCCAGCTTGGGCTTCCGTGTGCAAAACAAGGTGGAAGGAGCTGCAGACATTCCATCTACTGATAATATTTTCCATTAAATTTCTTTTATTTTTTATTCCGCCTGTTGTTACGTGTATCCCTCAATTCCACTGCGCCCTTCTGCAATTCTTCAGAATGGTCACGTGACAGTCGTCCATAGGGATGACGCATATTGGCAAGTTTGTGCAGGATACGATAACGACCATGCTCCCGAAGATGCTTAATCACAGGAATCAGTTGGTGTCTGAAATTCACAACCCTAATGACTACAGGAAACGCTTAAAACATCGTTTGCCCAGCCATGTCCTTGAAGTTAACTTCGACGATGTCAGGAAGGTTATCTTCCCCGATTTTTGGATAGCCTTGTTCGCCTCTGGCTCCCCCCTCCCCTTTTTTCTATGACAATTTTCAATCAACCTTTTTATTCCCAGAATGAGGGGAATATTCTTCAATCATCTTGAGGAGGACCTTCGGGTTTTTTTTCAGGCTTCTCACCTATCTCTGTGTAATTCCCCTGGTCTATACATGTGACGAGTGAGTTCGGGAGCTCTGCTTCAGTACCACTCGCAATTGATTCTTCACTCCACTGCCCGATTGTCAATTCAAACTATTCCACTGCTCGTATCATCTCGACTTGTGAGCAAGGGCAAAATTGCGAGAAACTTTGATCTTCTTCATCAAGTTGTAAATTTTCTTCTATATATTTATTTTTTATTTGTACTTAAGTTAGCTTAGTGTTATGCATATTTCTTCCCGAGCTAGTAACCCAATTTAATGCGTCTCTGGAACTCATAACCTAAGTTTCAGGCTTTGACTAGCGCTCTCACTGAATTACCTCAGATTTTACTCTAGATTTGAGAGAATTACCTTAAAATTCAACCACTATTACGGTAAAAATTACTTTAGATTTTTAAACTATAAATTCATGAGATATGTGCTATGATTCAAAATAAAGCTATTTAATAGACAATCTTGATAGTATATTATTGACATGTTCCAAATTTTTCGCTCCAATTACGCATTTTTTTTTGCTGATTTTGTAAAATTCCCTGACTTATCCCGGCCGCTAGTCACCCTGTGTTGATTTTCTTTTATTTTAAATTACAATGTTCCAATGAACTTTTAATTATTAAATAAATTAAATTAATTACAACAATCGAATAAAGGGTGATTAGGAATAAAGTCCTTTTATCCTAGAATTTTTCGAAAGGTAGTTTATCCTAGAATTTTTCGATGCCTTAAAAAATTGGTATGTTTGTATTTTAGTATACCAAGGCTCATACTAAGATTCGTTAATATTTAAGGAAAATGAATATAAACCTGAACGAAATATTAGTGCACCAGCAGCATATAATTTCAGTATAGTTTCTTATGCAAATTCCGAATTAATCGTCGCTAAAAAGTTGGCTATCAGGACCGCTACACTACTAGCTGACTTTAACATCCAATCGTGCATCAAGATAATGAATGTCTTTTTCGTAGGAAAGCAAAATATGTGTTCATGTATTACATGTATTTGGCATATTTCAGGAGGCAATGTATTTCTTTCGGGTGACATCTTCTTTTATCTGTAGGACTCTTCCCTTCACTAAGCAAATCACAAAGTCTGCGAATTCTGGCTTCAGTAACTGATAAATGCTGAGCATAGGCTGATACATGCTCTCTTGCAGACTTTAACTTTATCAGTTTGTTTTAAAACATGGAACTGAAAAGCATTTTGCCTCTGTATAGCATTTTCTTTTCGAGGACGCCTCTGTTTTATATGTAACTTTTCAAAGAGTGATTGAAGAAATATTTCCTGCTCATTATTTGTTGAAAATAAGTTAATTTTTTAAATGCAAAAGTCCATGTCATCTTGGTGGAAATTCGCAAAACATTCTTTCTTACATCTGCAATAAACGAGCGATAAATTACGTTTATATAGGCCTCGATAGAAAACGTAAACTGACTGAAGGTTTATGGAAAACTTGCCTGCAATTTTGACCAGTAGATCTCGGAGCTATTTGTTTTCCTCGATAATTAGTATATGCCTGTCCTTTAACTTTAGAATTACATCATCAAGACTGGCAGCTCTACAAATATATTCTTAAGGACTATGGCTACCATCCCGACGTTGCTTATTGTACAGAGGACATCGATCAACTTGTTGATGACATCACCATATGTATTAACAGTGCCATACAAGCTAGTAAGTATCCATCAGAGAATAAACCTTCCCATCGAATCCAACTCACTCCTGGAATCCAACGCCTAATTGCTGAAAGAAACAGGACCCGTAGACTTTGGCAACGCTATCGTGAACCTTGGCTCAAAACCAAGTACAACAGGTTAGTGCGAAGAGTTCAAGAGGAGATAAAAGAGCTTCGCGACGCTAGATGGAATGAAAAACTCAAAAGTTTGTCGGCTCGCGACAATTCCATTTGGAATATGGTCAGAGCTTTACAGAAAAAGAAGAATGTTACGCTTCCTACACTCCGTACACCACAAGGTGACTATGTGCAAACTGATAAGCCCGAGAGCCAAATCATGTTTCAGCGTGTGGAAGAAGGTATTGTCAACTTTGACAATCGAACAGCGCAGGGAAGAAAAACAAAACGAGCGGTCCGGAAGCTATGCTTCCACTGCCATACTCATCCAGTATTATAGCCAAAATAAATACGCTGAATTAGGAAAGAAGCCAGATGAATCTGTTTAAGTCATCCACAGGATACGGAGGAGTCCTTTCCTAACAGGACGATAAAGTTGATTGTTGATAGGACGTGAAAGAGCTAGGTGATCTACTAGGGCAACGACTCATTTGAAGACCTTCCTCAACCAAATCTTCTATTACGGCTTCGTCTTTATGGGCCCTCTTGACGTCCTGGCTCAGATGTGTCCACATTTACAGGAGCTGAGTATGGTCGCGGTAGACGGCGATACCCTTCGAGGCTGCCCGTCATGGCAACCCTGAGGAAGGTGACTTTTCACCAATCGTCCTGGGACAAGTCTACCTACGACAATGCAGTCGTTCCTTTCCTGGAAAAAGCCGGGAAATTCCTACGACGGTTGTGTTTTAAACGCCTTGTTTACCAAAGTTTGAAGCTGCTCAATGATAACATTACATCGCCAACCGAAATCGTGCAGTTGTTATCCAACATCCAAAACGTGCGCCGCCTGGGCGTTTGCTGCGCAGGGTTAGAGAAGAAACATTTCCAGGCCATCATGTCACCTAATACACTTGATCACCTCGTTGAAATTTGCGTCATGTGGAAGTCATTTGGAAATCACAGGGGAGACGTCGGATTCGGAGGCTCCTGTGTCTCATATCCTGCGCAAACACATGTAGCTGCGAAACTCTAACCAATAAAGCTGCCTTTATCATTGCAATTGTCATGTCTGCTTCTTTGAGGACATTTTCAAGCATAGAATCTTTAATTGATATGAGTCTTAGTATCACTCCTTATATGTCATATCCTCTATCATATGCTCCCTTTTTCTCTCTGTAAAGGCGAATTCCCGAAGTGCGCAAAAGTCATTCCGGTTTTCAGTGTAACCGTCGATGTCAGGTATAGTCAGGGAAATGAGATGTAGATTTTCTGTGGGAACCCTGCAGCAGAATATAAGGTGCATCTTAAAAGTTTAAAGAAACATGTTTTTGTTCAAAAGAAAAAAGACTATTGAAGGTACATGCAAATGTTTTAATTAGTGGCTATACAAAGCACTTAAAAGAAACTCCTGAAAAAATTATTCACGAAAACATAATGGAAATAAAAATATTTACCAAATTCGATTTTGCGTGTCTCAAAAGTTTGAAGAACTACCCTCATATGCTGAATGGAGTCGTCCAATATGTAAATTTGCGAGCGACAGGGTATTAATCTGTTGCAGAGTTCGTCACTTTTTTGATCATAAGCGCAGATGGAATCCTACTCTTAGATGGTATAGATTAATAAATACAACTGAAAAATAAAATAATAATTAACAAATAACAAAATAAGAAATAATAAATAAGTATAATCAAAATAAAAATAAAAAATCAAATAAAGAGCTGACGTTTCGGATTAGAGCCTACCATTAATAAAATAAAATCAGGATAATTCTCTAAAAGCAAATAGAATATTAGAGAATTATCCTGAAGTTATGAAATTAGTACGACAATCGACAATCGAACAGTGAAGTGTACTAGTGGTGTGCGATGGTTTAAAAACCACCATCGGTGGCACCATCGATGGTATGAACCATCATCGAAACACAACCGATGGGCACAGGAAACCATCGATGGGTTCAGAAATACCATCGATGGATTCAGAAATACCATCGATGGTTCTTTTAATTTTTTTATCTCAATAAAATAGCATAAAATCACATGGATAAAGCTTAGACTACAACAGACATTTTATTACTGATAATTTGACAAATGTAAAAGTTGGGTTTAACAAAATTTATGCAAGACATTCAAAGGCATCGATTGTAAAACCAACAATTTGTCCAAATGCTTTGGACTTAACATGGTCCTTTTTTTTCCAATGGTGCAACCTGCTTTTGAAAAAAGTCTTTGTGCAAGCACAGATGTTGCTGGTGGCGTTAAAAATCTCTGGGCCATCATTCTAAATGCAATATTTCCGTGCATCATCTTCCATGCATGCAGTGGATTACTATTATGAGGAGTCAGTGGCGATCTGTAGTACAATCAGATACTCTCTGACATTTCTCACCTTATTTATCTGGTATAAAGCACCAATGGGAGGCCAGCGGCAAATCTCGAAACCGCATTAGTCGTCTCGTCTAGTGATTTGACTTAACCAACCATTTACCATCGAAGTACAATCGAAATTTCCATCGATGGTTTGTAAACCACCATCACTGGCAATCGGTGTTTTATAAAAATCGTTCGATGGTTGAAAACCATCGAAATTTCGATTGATCGACGAACAAAACCATCGATGGATCGATGGTTTTCGATGGATCGCACACCACTAAAGTGTACATTCGTTAGGATGGGACGAAAGCTCATCTAACCAGAATAAACTCCAAAGGAAATACACTGAGGTAGTCAAGAAGCCTAACCAACCCAAGCGGTCTTCCATATTATACAAAAAAGAAAATAAGATTGACAATTGTCAGAAACAAAATACAAACGAAATAAAAAATACAAGGAGAAATAATATTATCACATCTTCCAGTAGTCTGGGAAAGAGACGTTGTTAATATCTTCAAAATTGATGTCAAGAATGTGCCTCGGTTTACGATACTTCGTATGCCAGTTCATATTCATTGAGTTCTCTAGTATCCCTTTCACAAGCTTATTGTCGTGAGTCTTCATCTTCTGTATCATAATCAAAAGGAGATCCTGTATAAACTTACCGATATGGGCCATGTTTAAATCGAGGTGGTTGGATTGGTTTTTCACCGTCCTTCTGTCCAGCTGGGCAATGGTCCTCAGGGTAACATTCTGGAATGACTGTAGTTCACTCCATCTGCTTTTACAGATAGTCGCCCACGCAGGCATGCCATAGAGGAGTATGGTC
>JAHWFO010008637.1:0-23684 GCA_023313115.1 Rhysida immarginata
TATTTTTATTTTTCTGTTTTTATTTTTTCGTTGAGATTTTCTCAATTTTATTGAATAAATTGAAGTGGAAAGAGAATAGTAGTACATTAGGTAATTACACTAATGACAATGAGCAGTATGATAAAATAAAAGTACCTGAGATATTGTTATTCCATTCTAATATTTTCTCAGTGGCTTGCAACAAATAAAGTTAATCAGCTAGTTTCGGATTAATTTGTCTCCATTTCATTTATATAATTTTAATCATTCTCATGTTATTTTATTACCTTGGGCACTACCTTGACGTGGTGGAGGGGTTTGATTGCCTCAATGATGCTAAGGGCTATGCTGGGTAGGGGTACCCATGCCCGACAGGTCTTAGCTGAGAAGCCAGACAAAAAGTGTCCGGTCGATTGTGGGCCCAACCAGGGGACCGGTGCTTCCAATGGGGGCTTCGTATTCGGGGAAAATGGGGTCTTGGTGGTAGCGGAAAGGTACTCCGAACAACACAGCATTTTGGTCCTTCTGAAATGGGAACCTGAAACTAGCCCAGCCCGTTCAGACTAATCAACTGATCGCGCCTCCTTGGATGTCCGGCTTTAGGGTTAGGCTGTGCCTATATATATATCCCCCCCTCCCGTATCCCTGGTGCTAATGTGTTCAGTGGGTGGGTGGAGAGCATTTTTCACTTATAGAAAACAACTCACAAAACACAAAAAGCAGCAGAGAGAAAAGAACTAAAGTGTAAGGATCCGAAGTTTATTGTTTAAGAGTTGGTGGATAGGGGATAGGAGATCTTTGGAGCATATTATCACCTTCTTCATATTCTAGCCAGCAGCTAGCCTGCCTGAAATTGCTTAATTCCATCGATCGGCAAGCTGATCGACGAGACAACCAGGCCACGGCCACCCCAGGCTGACATTACAGACCTGAGATAGCGGAAATATATAAATATAAGATTAATTTCTTCATCAAGTTTATTATTTGTCTATTGTAGAGAATTTTATGTCTTCATCTTAGTTTTATTTTTAAAGTTTTTAACTTTTGATGTTTATGATTCCTACACTATTTTGTGCAAACGATTGTTTAAAATTCTAACTAATTATTTGTAAACAGTAGACATATTAATGGGCGCAAATGACCATAATAATTAACGCACCCTAAAACCAACCAATTATTTTATTGTGTCAGTATTTTCAAGAAATGAAAATAAAATGTGCATATTTTGTTTTATTAAAAGATTTCTTTATATAAAAAATGCATCCATTTTTTAAATTTTAATTGGTAATTATTAAATATTAATTAATTAATTAATTAATTAATTAATTATTGAAGTCACTTGATGGTATATTTGGTCAATGTGCTTGGTGGTCGCTATTCTTTATGGAAAATTGATGAATCTTCTTTAAATATCCAAATTTTTCATATTTCTCTACTATACCGCTTGAAGTATCACAATCCTCTATGGACCATCTATCAATGTTCATAATATGATGTTATCTTCTTTGAAAATGTTTTGAAAACTGCTGTTGATAATATTGATAATGTTCATAGAGAATTGTGGTACTTAATCAAGTCTATCAACAGCAGCTTTCAAATTATTTTCAAAGAAAACGACGACATATTATGAACATTCATAGACGACCCATAGAAGATTGTGATACTTCAAGGGGAAGTACAGAAATATGAAAATTTTGGCTATTTAAAGAAGATTAATCAATTTTCCATAAAGAATGGCGACCACCAAGAAAATTGACCAAATAAACCATCAAATTGATATTTTGACGATTACAAAATTAATATTTAATTATTAATTAATTGGATATTCAAAATAATAAATAAATGCATTATAATTTTTCCACTAGTTTCTCCATCAGGAGGAGAAACTTATCCTATCGCTCTAAAACTTCCCGATGTCGTCTTTTAACATGGTTCTCAGACCGTCTGCGCTTTCTTTCAACAACGTTTTCGGGATATTTTATCTCATCTTCAGTTTGTAAAATTTTTTGAATTTTTTGAAACGTTTTTTATTATTCATTCCTATAAAAATTGTTATCAACATTCTATTAATCATCGGACTTTTATCATAGCTCTTCTTCTCCTGTTACTGTGTTTCTTCTTGTGTTTTTCTTGTAACAACTCTCCACAGATCTTCTTTTCACCTGTGTTTAGTCTACTTCAACCAGATCTAGATAATAAGCGCCACAAGACCTTCGTTTCATCTGTGTTCCATCCACTTCATAACTTCTATTTCTCCACATTGGGTGACTTTCATTTTTCAGTTGTTTTTAATATTTATTTTTATTTCTATTTCCTTTAATTAAAATGGAATTACCGTTTTATAATTAATCACATATTTTAATGTATCAGGTCCAGGGGAAAATTTTTTCGTTTTTGCAAATATTACAATTGGCACTCAGATTAATGCATAAATGAATTTTTTATTCATCGAAATAATCTCCATCATTATCAACAACCTTCTCCCAACGAGATACTAAATCATAAATTCCTTTCTTATAAAAGTCACGAGTTTTATAGTTAAAAAACACCCCCAGTTCATGGTTCAGCTCTTCTTCTGTCTTGAAGAAGCACTTGTTTCTCAAATGGTTATCGAGAGATCCGAAAAGGTGATAACATGTTGGAGAGATATCGGAGAGTACGGTGGATGAGGTGACACTTCCCAGGCAAGTTTGTTTATTGCCTGACGGGTCAGCTTTGCCGTATGTGGACGTGCGTTGTCATGAAGAAAAACAACACCCTTACGTTCGCAAGAGCTGGCTGTTTTTGCTTGATTTTTTCATGTGTATGTTGAAGCTCACCAACATACACGTCTGCTGTGATAGTTTATCCTGGATTTTGGAGCTCATAATAGACGATACCAGCTGTTGCCCACCAAACATCAACAATCATCAAGACGCTCGTCACCAGTTCTAAATTTTTTGTACCAATTCTGAACCATATGCTGTACAAATGTTACGAGCAGCCTCCGCTGCTTTATGGCCAATTTAAAAGCAGGCTCGCATTATTGGTGATTTAAGTGCCATTTCAGACGTTTTTTCAAAATAAAATTGAATGTTTTCACTTAGACAAGAAAGTGCAAAAGAATGACCAATCATTTCTCTTTAATGTATAAAAAATTTGCATTATTCAAATCAACCTACAAGAGGATTGTAACCATTCAAAAAGTAAAGGTGAAAAAACAATGGCTGGATCTGATAACAATGGCTGGAATGTTTTTTTGTGCATTCCACCTTATGTAAATTCCCTGACTGAGAAGTTCCAGCCATTAATTTTAAGAACCCCCAAGAAAAGGGGGGGGGGGACATTGCAATAGTTCCATTACATGACGCACTCGCTCTAGTCTGGTTGTTACAAATAAATAAATCTATCTTCGTATTATAATGTGTGTGCATATATGTGACATATTATGGGGTCCAGAAATACATACTCTTTTCAAAATTTCAAATTTTATTATGACAGTAATCTAAGTTATTTATAGTCACCTCGTAATACTCCCAATATTGACGCGCATTCCCCGATGTTGCATTCTTGTCCTTTATACGCTTGTACGTCCTTTTGAGTGCTTTCCATTTTACATCACATTGATCCCTGGCCACACAATAATTTTTTTCATTCATTTTTTTGGCGATATCTTGCCAAACCGAAAAAGAAAATGATTAGCTCAAAAATTAATAGAAATGTTAAGAATTAAATAGTTACTCAATTTTGAAAAAATGAAAAAAAAAGAACTTGCCTTTTTCTTTGTCATATGTGGATCATTAAACTGATCTTCTTTTTCTTCTACTAAATGTATCAATGCCAAAATGGCCGGATGGCTCCATGTACATTTATCTGATCAGAGATCAAAACATTATATTAGCATATAAATAGATTCGGGTTTCTTGAAGATAAATAGATTTTTGGTGTATATACAGGGCGTTTCTAATGGTAGTTACACACAGCTAGGAGACACCAAAACAAACAGGATTTACCATAGCATGGTGTGTCGGAAGTCAGAACCTTACCATTGTCCGGCTCTGGGGGAGAAAGTGATCACACTGGTAAATTATGATAATGAAAACGCATGACAAAAAGATGTGCATGCATTTAAAATTCCTGATAAAAGGGATAGTCTCACAACATTAATTGCAATCATTAACAAGAGTTGCAATCTTCTGATGTGTATCTTTCCATGATCATGTTTATAGTGAAGTTCCACCTATCCTCTCCCTTCAAATCCTAGAAGTTTATAGTGAATTCCTGGGATTGGTGGAGGTGGACCAGTTGCATGGTCTCCCAGGTCGCCATATCTTTCTCCCCTTGACTTCTTCTCGTGAGGCGACATGAAGGCACTCGTCTACCCACACCTGTCCCTACCAGTGAAGAGCTGGTTGCCCGCATTGGAGTCGCCAGCAAAGAAGTCCGTGAAATGCCAGGACTCTTTGGCAACATATGACGATGCAATGCATGCATTGGAATGGCTGGTGGCCACTTTGAGCAGCTTTTGTAAGCGTTGTTTTCACGTGTCAATAAACTAATTCCTGAGTGGTGTGGTGGGTATTACCCTACTAGACAGAGTGCACAGCACCACAACAAGAGCGTTTTTAATTGTTGCAGCACTACTCCTCCGCATCGAGAGGTCTCAGTCATTCATGGTCTTCCATTATCAGTTGGTATGGTTACCTGATACGGATATTGAAAAGTGGTCTCCTAGGCAGTTGCTTTTTTAAATTAGTGGGTAAGAGATAGATAAGGGATGAGGGAGGGCATAGAACCAGGAGATTAGATTACATGGAGAATCTGTGTTCGAGTCGAGTGGGTTTATCATTACGGAAATGCGCCTGATGGCGGAAGATCGCGAGTGCAGGAGATCATCTGTAGAGCTCCTGCCCCCACGACTCTATTGGATAAGTGGGTTTGAAAAGTAAGTAAAATAGGGTAGTGTATTACATATTTGGGACTTCAATAAACACCTGATGTTTGGGTATCTGCTTACAACTACTTAACCATAAAATGGCATATTTTCGATCTCCTTACCCCGCCTGTTGTCCCTAGCTTGAGAATTATCTATATAATAAAATGTAATTATTAACTCATGTAATTTATTATAAATCATTAAATAATTTAAAAATTTATTTAGCTATCGTTTCGTTAAATGACTATTTGATTTAAAAATAATACCTTCAATAGAAGCGTCGGAAATCACCTCTGCAAGCGCTTCAACACTTCGTACATCTAAACGAAAATTTAATTTCACTAAACACGAAAACCCAGTTTTTACATTAATTCAACTAATGCTATTTTAGATTATCTGCTACCTGCAAATCCTGTGTCCTCCTTGGATCCAGCTAATTCACTATAGAGCTTTGACCTGGCTGATCCGATATAGAGCTTGGACTAGGCTGATTCTGTATGGAGTTTGAACCAGGATGCTGATTCTGTATGGAATTTGGACCAGGAGACTGATTCTGTATGGAGTTTGGACCAGGAGGCTGATCCGAGTCTTTAAAAATGTACAGAGAGGACAAATAAAAACCCATGATTCGAAGAATGTAAAACATGTCTTTGAGTAATTGTTATTGCCAATTTATTGCACATATGCAATTATTAGATATTAGGGTGATGCAAAAGTCAGTTCACCCAGTACAGCTTGAAACATATCTTTGGGTGAACTGACTTAGGATCACCCTATATCAGGGTAGGCATGGCAGTGCCAATTCTATAATATGTTTAACCGAGGTCTAGTGGGAACTTTTTCCACCAAAAAGTACCATTTTCACGAAAGAGCCCGAACTTTAGGGAAAACGGCCAAGGGAGCCTGTTCCTATAAGTGATTAGAATAATTGGAAGAATTTTTATGCTAATTGGGGATACTGCAGGATTACTGTAGCAAAAAGAAGTTTTTTGGACACTATAAGGTCGGTCTTAGATTCTGTGTATTGCAGATAGAAACAAAGTATAGTAGTTTCTGGAGTAGTTTTGCATGAGGATCACTATGAAAAAAGTCGTTTTCAAAACTTTGCAGTGGTTTCCGAGATAATTGGACCCTTCTTTGCATAGATATCAAATCCTGTCACATCCAAAAGATTGGTCAGAGAAGTTCGAGTGACTTTTATTACAATCTACATGTAATATTCTGTAAAATTACCAATTTTTATTTTAGTCTGACTTATTCTGTCCTTTCAGGATCAATTTGAATTCTGGTCATTTTCTGAGAAATTGCGTTTTCATTAAGCATCGCCGGAGCTTTAGATCCTGAATATGTGTAGCAATGTAGCAAATTAATTTGCTCTAATTATTAACAATGACCAATGGGCTATTTTTTAAATTTAAGCCACTTTTGGCCAAAAATATTTCATAATTAATCAAAATGTATTCCCCCTTTCATTTTAATCAAACTGTAGTCCTAAAAAGAAAAGGACTAGTTTATAATAAATGCCCTAAAGGGCAATGAAAAAAAAGTTTACAATATGAAACTTGTTTTGGTTTTGTGCAGGCATGGAAAAGGAGAAGATTAGCAGCACTCTACGTGGCAAAATTTTGTTCTGTTCGGTACTGTTTTTTCATATTATCGACCCCCATTTAAAACCCCTTGAACCTGTACAATAAAACGTCATATTATATTGTGCATAGCTTATTTCAGTGAAATACTTGCATACATCAAAAATCAATTATGCATGCAATGTTCATAGAAAAGCAATTATGCATGCAATGCTATGCAAAACTACTGTAATGCATAAAAAATTTTGAACATAGCCAGGTGTCATTTACTGTAAAGCTTCTAAGAGATAGGTAGAAAGTGAAGGAACACTCTCAGTCAGTTTAGCAGCATACTATATTGAAACAATGTCAGAAAAATGCGTTTATTTCGAAAGCAAACTTTTGCATACTGGGTGGTGGGTACACAAGTTTTGTTTTTTGAACCAGTACTTTAACTTGAATGGTTAGCTACAGTATGCCTTGAACGAATTTTCGCTTACAAAAACAATTTAGACTACAGTAAGTATTACAATTTAGAAAGCAAAGTTAATTTTCTAACATGATGGTGCATCAAAAGCGCCTGGAATCATTTTTTTATTTAAATTTCAATTTTTTAAGCTAAAAATTGGTTTCTTGCATGCTGTAGTGAATTGTTTAACTTGTCTTCTTCATTGTAAATGGTATGCGCAATAATATGCCAAATTAGCCCAATAAACATTATGAAGCATTAACTTTATACTGAATTCTGAAGCTTTAGGGAATGTACGGCATAACGGCAGTCTGTCCTATAAATTGACCATTGTTGTAAGCTGAGCATAAAATAATATGACGTTTTATTGTACAGGTTCAAGGAGTTTAAAATGGGGGTCGATAATATAAAAAAACAGTACAGAACAAACTTTTGCCAGATAGAGTGCTCTTATCCTCTCCTTTTCCATGCTTGCGCACTTTTTCCATGGACAAACTAAAACAAGTTTCATAATATAAACTTTTTTCATTGCCCTTTAGGGCATATTTTTATAAACTAGTAACAATTTGAATGATTGGCAATGTTGACCTTTAGGTGTCCAGCGCTATGGTAGGCTAGATTTAGTACAATAGATAGGGGGCTATGCCCCCCTCCTCTTACCAAATGATACACATCCCTTATCTTCCAGTAAAAGGCTATAAAACTTTGATTACTATCAAGCAATCATTATATAATTCGCACTTAAGTAAAATTAAAATCCTATTTCGGCTAAACGTGCATTCGTTCCCATTTTGTTAATAATTAAGAACGTGCATTCGTTCCCAATCGTGGCGGTAAGGATTACCAAATTACCTTTATAAGATTCCTGAATATTCTTTATGCTCTAAATTATTCCCTTTATACTTAATTCATAATATATATGGTTAAAGTACTTACCAGGTACAACCCTTAAAATTTTGCAAATATTTGAATGTATCTCTACTTCCGTAAAATTATACGAAGCAAAAGCTTTACAAAAAGCGCACATGTACAAATTTGGTCCGGCCATGTTGAACGGTTAAAAGCGCATGTATCAGCTAACTAGGAAAATTCTTCTTTATTATTATTGTTATTGTTGTTGCCACGGATCCTAGCAAGCACGCTGGCAAACGTTATGTCATTCTAACAAAATCAGCCGTCATCGAAATCGCAACATTGTTAGCAGTTTTCATTATTGCTTTGTCTTTCTTAATATTCAAAAAGGACTCTGATGGCTCCAGCTTAAAGATGGGAGTTAAGGGAGTTAACTCCGAGTCGCAATCCGAGCGAATAAAGAAACAAACTCCGAGTCACTCAGAGTTACGGGAGTGACTCCTGAACTCAGAGCCAATAGCTGAACTCGCTCTGATGATGGAAGTCAAGGGAGTTAACTCAGAGTCGCACTCCGAGCGAATAAAGAAACGGAATCTGAATGATCAGAGTCATAGGAGTGACTCCGAATGACTCCAAGCGAATAAGTGAACGTACCCTAGGAGGTGTTGGTATTGGTCCAACAGAGGACAAGGGCGTTAAAGAAGTTACTAAATCTGGCAACACTAGATACTGCTCTTTTCATTACGTAATACGATTAAATATCCAACAATATGATAGTCACGAGCCCAAACTGAATGATAAAGAATTGTTGATGAAAATGGGATATACAAAAAGTATTATTGAAAATAATCCTATAGATCTTAGTCTACAAGAAGTAAGAGCCTATTACTCCTTGTTGGGTAAGATTAGGTCTTTAGATTAAATATCTTAGAGCCGTTTCATCAATGGAGAATTCAAATAGGAACATTTACAAATGCAAAGTTTTCTCCATGATGATTTATTATTATCATTATTAAAGAAAAGAATGCACTGCAATAGAAAATTTTTTTTCCATTCACATCTGGGTATTTTTTTAATTTTTAATCTTTTTATACATATGTTAGGGAGATAACTTAACAAATCGTAATCTTATATATAAAATGCTAAATCCTCCTGCTCCGTGCCCGTTTCCATAGTGACGAGCAACAATACAACCTTCATTGTTTCCAACAAATGAAAAAAACACTGATTGTTGAAATCCAAAAATCGCACCCGACGAAAAAGACTATTGAAAAAATCTTATGTATCTTTTTCGTAGACTACGGTTCAAAATACGAATCTAATGTCAAAGATTTAACTATATATAACTATCGACATTTAAAACAGCACAATAAAATAAATAAAAAAATCAAATTAAATCCTAAATAAGTAATTTAGCTATTCTAAATTAAGAAATTCATTACATGTATACGATTCTTATTTTTTAATTTTAATAAAAAATAAAAACATTTAAATAAAATTTTTAAATTGATTAACAATTCAAGTCACAAGTAGGTAACGTTAGTTCTTACATTTTATGATATTCGTTAAATGTGCATAGTAATAATTTTTCAGTTGAATAAATTAATAAAAAGAAAAAGTCATAAAATATAAAAAAAATCCAATGGAATAAAATCAAAAGCAAATAACATTATGTTTTTCTCATTTTATAATATTCATTTAATATGAATAATTAATTTTTTTTTTAGTTTTAAAAAACAGGGTATATCTAAACCCCCGTCACAAACTTCTGATGCTGATTCCCCACAGCGAGATGAAAACATAAGTTCATATAAACATAGTTGGATAACGAACCGTTTATGAGATTTCCGCAGTTAAAATTGAAGTTTCATCAGCTGTTTTTTCTGCTCTGTGGATGGTAGGTGACATGCGGAGAAGCTACAACAGTTCTGACGTTCTTGAAATAACGTCCCATTTATTGGTTATTGACAGGTGCGCCTGCTAATAACTTCAGGTGTACCTAAACAACCATTCAGGGAGGTGAAAACTGGTACTGTAGTAAAACGTTCGTTATCCGACTTCCCCCCCCCCCCCGTCCGCCTGAACGGTTTGCTGCAAACTTCACTTTTAACTCCGGAAATTTCATAAACGGTTCGTTATCCGGACCCTGTTTATATGAACTTTTGTTTTCATCTTTCTGTGGGTAATACCAGAAGTTTCTGACAGGGTTTTGGTCGTGCAGTATCCCCCCACAACAGTCTGCCATTGAAACTGAGCAAGGAGGGAGGTAAAAAAGAGACCGACGAGCCATTTTCACTGAAGAGCAAAGCTTACATCTAACAGTTGTAGATGTGCTTTTGCGTTAGGTTATAACTGTCAAATTGACAGAAGTGACTTTTTCACATTGTAACCGGACACATTGTCTTAGCATCGCTCTCATATTGACAGCAACTTTTTTTACTATTGGCAAAGCTGTCAATTATCGTAGTCCCATCAATTATCACAGTTCTGTCACAGATCAACTGTCTTTAAAATAAAATCGAACTTACAGTTTCCTATGTTGCAGTAACCGTCGTACGCCGGGCTTTCGAATAAAATCAAAAGAGCTGTGTCTGACGCGAACTGTGGTGATCCGTGGAACAAACCTGAGCTAGGAAAGAAAGCCAAACTCTCTGTTCTCAAATCCATCTTTGTCCCCATTCTCATCTATGGTCATGAATCTTGGATAATGACCGAAAGAGTGCCGAAATGAAATCCTTGGATGTTTGGCAGGTGTTCCCTACTAGATAGAGTGTTCAGCATCACTTTAAGGCAGTCTTTAGATGTTGAGCCGCTACCTCTCCGCATTCAGAGGGCTCAGTTACTTCAGTATGGGCACATGGTAGGATGCCGCAAACTTTCTTCCAAGACAGTTGCTATTTTTCAAGTCGGTGGTCACATAAGAGACCAAGGGGTCGGCATAGAACTAGGTGGCAGACTACATAGAGCATCTGAGTTAGAGTCGCTTGGGTATTACCATTGAGGACAACTGCCTCACTATTTCATATGGTCCTTTAAAATTTTCAGCTAACTTTTTCGTTAAGCCTCTTTTGACTAAAGGTGAGTGCAAATAAACATAATCACCTGCATAAGGTCGCTGCTTAGGGTCATGATAACTTTCTCGTTTTTGCTGCTGCTCCTCGAGAGTTTTACTCGCTATCTCGTAGGCATCTTGCAGTCTAAGTTCGGCTTCATGAGCATAATTGTCATCTAAATCATAGGTCACACGCCTAGGGGTTGTTAATATTTCTAAGGGTAGAATTGGCTCTCTTCTGTAGAATAAAAAGAAAGGTGTTTCTTTCACTGCACTGTGGGGAGTCGAGTTATAAGTGAAGCTAATGTACGGCAAAGAAATGTCCCAGTTACATTGCTGCTTATTAACATAATGCTTCAACATTGCTACCACTGTTTTGTTGTAGCATTCTACAGCTCCGTTCGACGCCGGATGATACGCTGTAGTGAATAAATTCTTTATCCCCAATAATTTGCATAATTCCTTCATTAATGCTGAAGTGAAATTCGCTCCACGATCCGTGAGTAATTGTGTCGGGATCGAATAACGAGCAAACACCGTCTCTACTAACGCTCTCGCCACCGTTTCAGCTTTCTGATCAGGGAGTGCAATAGCCTCCGAATATCGACTAAAATGGTCGACTAATACAAGAATATATTTATTTCCTCTATCAGTGATAGGAAACGGACCCACGAGGTCAGCACCTACTCGATAAAAAGGTCGTTCCGCACTAGGAAATTTTTGAAAAGGTTGCTCCTTCTTTTTCAGAGGGGGGGTTTTCTTCTGACAACTCTCACAATTACGACAATATTCCTGAATATCTTTGTTCATCCCTTCCAATAAAATTGTTTATTTACTTTCTTTCTCATTCTTTTCGCTTTAATGTGTCCACTCATTGGAATATCATGATACAATGTCATAACATATTTCTTATATTTTTCCGGTACTACTACTCTTTCCCATTTCTCTCTCCTAGACGTGCTTTCTTTTAAATTATATAACATGTCGTCATCATCTAGAAAATAACCTTCAGAGTCCATTGAACCATAGGACTTCAATCGTTCAATAATAGGGCTTAATATTGAATCTCTTTTTTGCTCCTCTGCAATTAATTCACGAGAAATGACTAGTTCATACTCCGTAACTGCACCAATGGCTACACGACTGAGACAATCAGCATTGCCATGTATGCATCCTGGCTTATGTATTATTTCGAAATCAAATTCTTGGAGCGTCATTCCCCATCTAGATAATCTCGACCCGGGCGTTTTTATATTAAACAACCACTTCAATGCTCGATGATCTGTGACAATCTTAAAACGTCCAATGTCTGAATACACTCTGAATTATTTTACAGCATAAATACTGCCAAGCACTCTTTTTCAGTTGTGTTATAGTTTATTTCGCTCTTTTTTAAGAGACGACTCGCATTCGCGATAGGAAATTCTTCTCCGTCTATCTTCTGTGATAGAATTGCTCCGAGCGCCAAATCACTTGCATCGGTTTATACAATAAATTCTTTAGAGAAGTCTGGGCTCCTCAAAACTGGTGCTGTAATAAGAGCATTTTTTAAAGCTTGAAATGCAGCTTCTGTTTCTTCTGTCCATTCAAATGGAACTTCTTTTTTCGTCAGATTCTATATGGCTAAACGAATCTATGTGTCTACGATAATATCCGCCTAATCCTAAGAAGGATTGTACTTCTTTAACTGTAGTTGGCCTAGGAAATTCTTTTACTGCATGTATCTTATCAGGGTCTGGCGCAATACCGCTCTCAGAGATGATATGGCCCAAAAACTTGACTTCTGACTTCACAAACTGACACTTCTTTGGCTTCATTTTAATATTAGCCTCCTTTATGCGTTCAAATAAGAACTCTAGGTCCTTTAAATGCTGTAAATAATCAGCTGAATAAAGCAAAAAATCGTCTAAATAGACAAGTGCAAACTTTCCTTTTATCTGTCTAATAATATGCTCTGCAGTCCTTTCCCAAACACTCGGCGAATTAGCCCATCTCATAGGTAATCGCTTGAATTCATATTTACCTCCTGGGACTACAAATCCAGTCTTATATCCGTCCTCTATTCCTAGCTGAAAATATCCCTGATTTGAATCTAAATCGCTAAATATTTTAGCTTTACCTAGCACTGAAAGCGTGTCCGATATCAACGGTAAAGGGAAAATGTCAAGGCGTGTCACCTTGTTTAATTTCCTATAATCAGCGACAAACCTAAAGGTTCCATCCTTTTTCTTGACTAAAAGGGCGGGTGCTGCCCATGGAGACGTTGATTCTTTAATTACATCGTTTTTTAATAAATTGTCAATAATCTGATCCATTATCTCTCGCTGTGCGTACGGAATACGGCACAGAGCTTGTGCAATAGGTCTCGCATCTCCAGTATCTATACTGTGATGAAAGGCATGTGCATATCCCAGATGAAATTCACTCTGTGCAAAACAGATTCTGAATTTCCATAATAACTCCTCAAGTTGCTCTCTTTCTTTCCTCTCAATATGATCTAGTTTAAATAGATTTAAATATTCTTCTCTATTTAATGGTTCTTTTGTTTTTTCATCCCTTATCTCAATTGTATGATTCATAAAATAAGGGGGTTGTTCTGCTTCCTGTAAACTTCCTACTCTCTTCCCTTTATCTAGAGTTAATTCTTCTTGCGAGCAATTTATTATTCAAATAGGGACAGTATGTTTATCTGTCACCTCTACCAATACATTGGCAGTCTTTAATCCAGGTATTCTTAAATCATAGGCTTCAATTACACCCTGTCTCCCATTTAATCCTTTTCCTTTCACTACTCCTTCGCTCACAATTTCCGATAATGGAGGAAAAACAACTTTATTTTTCAAGTGCACTGGCACCATCTCCATATAATCTCTCTCAACCTTCTTCCTACATGTTAAAAAATTATTGCCTAAATCCTCTTCATCATCTACAAAATATATTTTATTGTCTCCATCTCTAATGGCTTGCTCCTCAAAATCAATAGCAAGTTTTCTAGACACAAACGTATCTTGACCCAAAATTCCTTCACATTTAAGTGGCCATTGTTTCTCCCAAGCATAACATTCAATCATATAATCTCGATCACCTAACTTCATATCTACCTCATACGCTCCTTTAGTAGGAAATCCATATCCCATAATACCCATGAGTTCTAGTTTAGGTTTTTCAATAGCTTTAATTATGTGTCCCTTCTCCTTTAATGTATTGATCATTGTTTCAGACAACAATGTAACTTTACTTCCCGTATCAACAAGCACTTTTGTTTTAAAATTTCCTATTAATGCCTCTACCATAATACAACTAACGTTCTCCGACAAACGTTTTTTGATTTTTTCTCCTGTATTCTCTGTTACCTTTTCCCGTCTCGACCTCACTGAGCCGAGGAGGGTCCTACCTCGTTTTCTGTTACCATTTGTGGACTCACATTTCCCTTTTATTATTTTAGATTTTCTTTTATTCTTTTCTTTCTGCTTATTCCCTCCATATTGTCTGTTCTTAGGCCGCATTGCGAAATGATCCCCAATCGCCTTTGTTACTGCTTCTTCTATTTTTCTTTCATATCTATTTGTCACTCTGTTTACTAGCCCTGTTTGCCAATCCACTTTTTCCTCTATCATTCCTATCATAGCAGACTCTTGTGTATTATGGATACATTCTATCCTTTCTGCCAGTCCCACTGCCTGTTCCCACATCTCCACCTTTGCATACATCATATCATTCCTAATATGTGGCAGTATGCCTTCTTCAAAACCTGTTTTAATCTCTGCATTATAATTGAATGCCGCACCTCTCTCTTAGCTTCCACCAAATCCTCATCTTCCCCTTCTAGCTTCTCCACAGGAGGTATTAATCCTCTCCCTAATGCCACTAATCTAGTCGCATACGCTTGAATCTCCTCTCCTTCCTTTTGCATACAACCTCTAAATTCCTCTTCTCTTTCTTCTAATGTCTTACTACCAAATCTCTCTAGTAAAGTGTTCTTGAACTGTTCATGATTTTCAGGGTCATCGAACCTACCACTTTCTCTAACATACATACGTGAGTCTCCTCTTAATCTTAATCTAGCCATATTCACCGTAGTTTTTTCTCCCCATGTTCCTGCGAGGGCGACTTCCTCTACACAATGAAAAAATTCCTCAACATCCCCCTTCCCATTACATAAGGGTATTTCTTGGTATAGGGGCAAATATTCTTGATTTATTTAAACTTCCATTTCTCAATTTGTCAAATAATCTTTTTATTACTAAGAAGGCTAAAAGTTTTATAATTTTTTTTTCCCGGCCGCAGATCCCTCATGCCATGACGCTATCACTTCTACAGTAGATGACAAAATCTAAACTAATGACTATGGTGACCTTTCCTGCGTTCGTGTGGATATTACACTTTCTGAGATGATGCAGCGCTTGGAAAAGATAGAAAAATTACTGAAAAAAGATGATGCAATTAAACGTAGCAACAACAATCACTTTATCGAAACCACTACGGAGCCGCGGAGGATGAACTATGCCAGCTATGACCTCCCAGCTTATTAGCCACATCAATATCCTGTATTCACTAGTGATACTGAGAAGCAACCGGTTCTCCTTATGTCATGATAGATGGGGACCAGAACCGACGTGGCATTACAAGCAACTAAGAAGCCCGCAAACTTTCTCAGTCTCCAGCCCGGGAATTTCGACGGCGCAACGCCATACCTGGTACATCAAAAAGCGACTTAAGAATAAAAAAGATCGATAAGAAAATAAGGTTATGTGTAAGACGATACCTCGGTAGCGGAACTGGAGCAGTATTTGCACTTAAAAGCCGCAAATGTAGATTCCGTGGGACGTTGGACCACAAGATCAGGTACTTTATCTTCATTATTTTATGTATCCTTAATTGAAAATGAATCTTTTTGTTGGACGAAGAATATTAATTGACCTGAGGGAGTCACGGTGCGTGAATATCGTGGCAAAATCCCAACTATTACCCAATCATGGTGAAACGACTCCTCCAAATCCAGAATATAATCAACATAAAGGGAGGCTTATCTAATGGTAAATGTATCTTTGCATACTGGAACGCTCGTTCCATGATTAATAAACACGATTCCATCCAAGCCTTTATTTATGCAAAGAACCCTATGTTAATAGCGATTTCTGAATCTTGGTTGCATACAGAAATTGATGATTCGGACATATCCTTTCCAGAATTTAATATATTTAGGATGGATAGACCCACAAGAGCTGGCGGTGTCGCACTTCTTGTGCATGAGCAATTTTCCTCTATTCCAGGTCTGGATATTGTCAGTAATCGAAAAAATTGGAAATGATTTTTTTTAGATTTTTAATTATTTACCGAACTGGAGCTTGCATTTTTGATGATTTTTTGGATATGATGATAACTTTTATAGACGACGCTTTTTTAAACTTCATTATCAGAGACTTTAATTTGTTTTTCCACCTAAATACAGCCGAATGTCAGCAGTTAAATGGACTTATAGATAAATTTCATTCATACCCAATAGTTAATCAATTAACAAAAATATCTACAACCCCTTCTACACTCGGATCAGATTTTTATTCCTCGAGTAACTAAGCTGGTTGACATACAATGTATGGACATAAGTAAACTTGACCACAAAACAATTACCTTTACAGTACAATTTCCCAGTGCGAGCCTACGCATCAAAAATCGGCGAGAATATGTGCATAATTTCAACAAATTTGATATAAAATTATTTCACAATATATGTAACAATACAAACTTTACTGTAACTCAAACCTTGCCAATGTCTGAAAATGTTCAATTAATGCATAAATCTATACACTATATCTTACAACAATCAGGAGCTAAATTGATCCATCCACACTCTAGCACGAAAGTATGGTGGAACAAAAATTTACAAAGGTTGTGGCTGAATAAAAATTATGCATACTATGAATTGATTTATTACCAATTGAAAAATACACAGACGGCTTGGAAAAAAGCTTCAAAATTATTTAAAATTGCAGTCAGAAATCAAAAGAGGAAAATCTTGATGAACTGTAATAGTACACAACAGATGTGGTCATATATTAGAAATTCTAGGAATCTAAATTCAAGTAGTTTGTCTTCTACTATGTATGTGGAATACATGAAATGGTGTGCAAACCCGAACGGTGTAAATATGAATTCCAACCTAAACTATTCCAACTCTAATAATTCTCATTATTTATTTGAGAGTTTCCAGCTTATTACTGATACTGATATCATTCTCTCCATCCAAAATCTTAAGTCAGGGACGGCATTCCGTCGTGATCTGATAACTGGGAAGGTTCTAAATTTATGAATACAAAGATAATATCGTGATTGAAGGCCACGGCAAACTACATTATTCACTCTTCGACATATCCTGATAATTGGAAGATAGCAAACATCACTCCCTTGTATAAACAGAAAGGAGTTACTTCAGATTACATGAACTATCGTCCAATTGCAAATTTCCATCCAATTACTACAGTTGTGGAACAAGCGATCTTTATCCAATTGAAGCAGTTTATCATTCCCCAACTTCCACCTAATCAATTCGGATGTAGAAACAACAGCAGTGCAATGCATTTAATTTTCCTCCATTACATACGAATGGTAGACGCTCTTGATACAAATCAGGTTAATATACTCGCCCAGACCGACATTTCCAAAGCCTTTGACAAGGTGCCTCGAAAACACCTGTTGCATGACCTATATCGCTTTGGTGTACATGGTGAAGCGTATGCGCTCTGCGATTCCTACTTCAATAATAGACACATGCAATTAAAAAGTAGTCAATACAACATTTGTATTCCATCAGATCTTGGCGTTGTCCAAGGTTCTTGCTTCAGCAACTTATTCTACGCTATCTTTTCTAGTTCTGTAGATGAAATATTAACCAACTTTACTTTGCACAGTTATGTTGACGATAACTTTCTCTCTTATTCATGTCATGTACAGCAATTGCTGCTAGCGAAATCTGATGCAGGAGGACTTAAAGAAATTGTCTCAGTGGTATACCGATAGAAATATGACTCTAAACATGGGCAAAACAGCATCAATAGTCATAGGTATGGATGTAAGTATTACATCGAACGATAGTATAACCATATTGGGAGTTATATTTGACCAGAATCTTACTTTTAATGGTCACATCGCATACTTGATCGGAAAGTTGAGCAAAATGAGATTTTTATTATATAAATTGAGTTAAGTGCCGAGTTTTAAGGAAATGAAGCAAGTTATTATTACAAAGGTTTTTTTCCGTTCTAGAATATGGAATATGATTTTGGTCTAGTACCTACCTATATCGTCTAAAAACTTTGAAAGTAGTTATAAACAATTGCATACGCACATCTTTTAAACTATCCCGTTTTGCCTCAATTATTGATTGTTGTATTAAATTCCAATTGTTTACCCTTGATCCCTATATTGTTTGTCGTTTTAAGAACATTGCTAAAGCTTTGCGTCACCAACATCATCCATGTCATTCCATATTAAATTGGTTTAAATATACTCTTGAAGTTTGTAGACCTCAAAAATGTAAGTTTACATTACCAAAATTATCGAATTTCAAATTGGAACCAATTACCATATGCAGTGCGTTGTAGTGTCATTGTCTGTTCTCGCCAGTGCTGTATCTCTAATTGTGCCCATTTCAATAAGAAGCTAAAAAATCATATGTTATCTAATCAACTGTTGTATCAATTTCTTTAATTCATTGCTTTTATTGATATTTTTGAAATAGCGTATCTTTTACATTTGTTTGTAGCTACTTTATATACTTGTTATTGCTTTATTTACATTTGATTGCTTTCTTTTATTTATCTTATACCTCTCCTTTTTTTGGTAAGATGATACAAATTTTGTATGTATTTATTTCCAAGGAATGCTAACAATAATTAATAATAATAATATACTGCCTGTTTAACATTTATTATTTGACTTCAGTTTTAATTTATTTGTTCAGCTTAAATTGAATCATTTAAATTCTGATGATACTCAGATTTGTTGGCAGTTTGTTCCCCCTTTTTTCACACTATACACGTGCCAAATAATATTAGTGTTTATCATAAACTTTAAAAACTTTAAACTCATTCCACGGTGCACGTGAGAAATATACTGTGCCGACCCGGAACGGCTGAACCGCTGGAGACATAGAACGGACCTGTTCTTACAAATGAAAAGGAAAACCTCCCAATGTCCATTGCCGAGGGGAAGGTGACCTGAAAATAGACAAATAGGAAAATAATGCCAGGAAAATAATCACAACAGAACTAAAGAATGATTACAAAACTACAGTCTACAATCGTGCAGAATTGATAGTGGTATTGATTAGTCTACATTTCAAATCAAATAGTTCAAACATAAGCTTCTTTGGCAATTAAATTATCACTAAGTTCCATTACTGCATTCCATCGTGGCGAGAGAACTGTTCCAGATTAGCTGTTGTGATGAACCAACTTTGCAGAAATCAACCAAATAGAACGTCGTCAGTGGAAGGAAGCCGAATGGAATAGCAAACCGCCTGCGAAGATTGCGCTGAACGTGAAAGACGAACGGCAAAGGTTGAAGTACGTTGCACCTCGAGGAAAACACGTGACGAAACGACAAGACTAAGAAAAGAAAGAAAACCCCGTGGGGGGGCGGGCCCTAAAAAAAATTAAAGAAAACTAACAAATTACCAATAAACACTAATCACACACACAGCATTCGAATAGAAAAACATTAAGTCGGGTGGTGCCGAGCATTATGTCACACAGTCGGAGTTCGAGGGACTTCCAAAAGTTGCGAATCAGAACATGGCGACGATTCTTATAGAACTAACCGCCGGCAATTCGAACAGACTTCCGTCCATTAGGTACAGGTATTTAGAAGGCTCAGGAAAATTCCGCAGTTGAGCTGGCGCTGAAACCTTGTCATGCATAGAAGGAAGATATTGTCCAAATCGGAAGACATTAAATCAATTGCAAAGAGTAAACAAAACGTCAATTGATAAAACCAACTTATCTGGTGTGCGCTATTGTCCTTCAGTTCGTTTTTAAGGCCACAGGATCATAACCGCCGAGAGCATACGTGACGTAGGCCTTAGCCCGAGAAGGTGTTCGATTCCTTCCGCCGAAGCAATTCCATTTTACACGCCACGTAGCAATTATGATGGCGAAGCAATTCCTTCAAGTTCTCCAGTGAAGCCCACTTCGATTGCATATCACTTGCAGGGAGCAACACTTCTAATTAATTGCTGGACATCGCCCGTCGAATCAAACTTCCTCACGCCATGCCGAAGTCAGGGCCTTTCTCTCTCATCCCATCTACTCGCTATGGATAATCCGGGCCACAACCTCCCAGTCCATGCCACACGGCAATCAATTCAAAACACTGCCCTCAGGACGAAGCCAAAATCCAAAAATCACTAAAGAAAAAAACAAAAAAAAAAAAAACGAAACGCAGCGCGTTGAACCCTCAATAATAGAAAAACACGTTCCCCTCAGCAAGAGCAACAATCTGCGACGTTCACCGCTGGCCGAAATTCCTTTTAAAACAATTATTTTTAGAATAAATTTTAAGTTTACTAAATAGAAAAGTTAATTTTAAAATAAATTAATCGGTAGAAAAATAAAATCATACCAGAGCCGCACACTTTTTTTAAATTTAACTGAAAAACGCCAGGGAAAACGATTCACCTAGCAAAACTTTAGCAACGTACTAAAAAAAAAGAAAAAAACTCCAGCAAACAGTTTCCACATTTTACAAACGGCACAGGAGAATTGATTCTTGAAACCAAACCGAAGTTTTAAAGGGGCTAATTTCACTACCATTTCCTCGAAAGGGCTGCCGACTAGCCTCTCATGTCTCTCCAACACGCCAAGGGTGAAGGTAACTCCAAACCGGGTTACAGAACGAAGGATAAATTTGGCGGTTGCAGGTGAGATGACTGGTCAGAAGAAAAGGCCTACCGCCCCCGCGGGAAATCCTCGAAAGGGTGTTGTCCGAAAGGAGGCGTAAGACAATGTCACTCTCGGAAACCCGACGCCAGAATGCGTCACGTGCACCTTTTCATGCATAAGGGAGGGCACATTAACCCTTATCGTGCCTGCCTCGGATAACTTATCAGTCAAGACTGACCAATAAAGGAGAGCGCTCCCATTTGGAACGCTACAGAATAATTATTTTTTTTGTGGACAAGTGGACTGACCTCCTCTCTTTTATTGCACAAAATCAGTAATATTCAACCTGCTTGGCCCGCATGTTTCAAACTGCTTAAAGCATACATTATTAGATATCTGAGTACGCTCAGTGAGGCTCTTGTCAGGCCAATTGGAATCGTCCAAGGAGAAGTGTGATTTGTATGAAGAGTGGGTACAGAAACTCGACAATACGGTTAACGTCACGTTACGTGCCCCGCGATATTCTTCTTAAAAATGAAAGTGGCCCTTTTTGATAAAAAGGTTGAACACTATTGGGCAAAATTATGTAACACTAATGAATTATTTATATAGAATTATTTGTTTGCACAATTACGGACGGTGCAACTGGACGCCCTTGATGAACCCCCAGTACAAATCCGATGAGGGGAGGGGGGGGGGGGTTCAAACTGAATAGCAGTTTGTATCAAAAGCTGCTGCATGGTTTTGATTCCAGAGGCTGGCATTTTGCAGAAAGGTAGTTTGGCCATTGGTAATGTAATCCTTGCTTTGGTCCATGGTGGATGGGCCACTACCAATCTACAGACTGACAACCCCATTGCCTAGGGACCACGCCCGATAACCAGGCAAAGCTGGCCACGGGTAGGCCACTTTATTGCAGGTTCCCAAGCCTGTTAATTGGGTATCTTTATGGTTCCCAAGCCTGTATAATGCTACATTGCTAACCATAAATCTGGGATAAAGTTCCAATAATAAATGTTACAGCATCACTGTTTAAACAGCTGAAGCCTTTCATTGATGCTGGACAAAATTGGATGCATGAAATTCATGAAAGCATTATGTTCATCAATTGAGACATCGCAAATGTTTCCAATCCACCAATTATTGTCGCAGATGGAGGCAACATATTGGCAGGGTGGAGAGTATCAATTGAAACATGCAGACATCCACTTTTAGTTGGTGGGTAAACCGACGTGAGGAAAGAAGATGTGTCATTTGACACTCTACTAACACGTATTTGCCTTTCATCAACAGGCACAAAGTAATGATTTTCCCTAGTTCCAGGAATGGTGCGTGCATTCGAAAAGCGCTCTTCTTAAGTAGCCCGAATGATAGTAGTTAGCGGATGATATTTTAGCAGTTCCAGCGTTTCGACCCAATACTAGGTTGAGTGGTTTGTTCCATTTAAACCTACTTTAGGGTTGTTCCATTAGTTGGGTACGGTTGTTTCCATTACTGTACATCCACTAGGAATATCAATTTCAGAACGTTTGCGTGCTTTGGCATACGCATTACGATTTACGTATAAAAAGTCATGTACACGTATTCCAGTGCAGAATACACTGATATATTTCTAATGTATGGTCTTGCGGATGGAAATGCTGTGGAAGCAAGAAGACTCTATCAAGAACGCTTTCCGAATAGACGTTTGCCAAATAACCGAACATTTGTATCTGTTGACAGACATTTGAGGGAGCGTGGTTAATTTGGCCATCAAACAGGACAAGGGCGGCCTGTAGCACATTCTCCGGATGAGGAGGATGTGATAATTGACATCATACTTGATGAATCACAGACAAGCACCCGTGGTATTTCTTCCATGGTACACATTCCGCACTCATCTGTTTGGCGCATTCTTCACCGTCAGCTTTTGCATCCTTACCACCTGCAACTGGTTCAGGCACTGAACCCAACGGACTATCCACACCGACAACGATTTTGCCAATGGATACAACGTCGTCATGCTGCAGATCCTAGTTGTCTCAGCCAGATACTTTTCACGGACGAAGCAACCTTCACCCGGACAGGAATCGTAAATTCTCACAACCAGCACCATTGGACAGATGCTAACCCACATGTTACCAGAGCTCGAGCGCATCAAGAGCGTTTCTCCGTGAACATTTAGTGTGGAATTGTCGGAAATAACTTAATTGGCCCTTATGTGTTGCTGCCACGATTGACTGGGCGAACGTATCTTTTGTTTCTGCAGAATGCATTGCCAGAATTACTGGAAGATGTTCCTCTTTTGATAAGATCTAACATGTGGTTCATGCATGATGGCACTCCAGCACATTTCAGCCATGTTGTGCGAGCACACCTTAATGCTGCATACACGAATCGGTGGATAGGTCGAGGTGGACCGGTAGCCTGGCCTGCAAGATCACCCGACCTTAATCCCTTGACCTTTTTTCTGTGGGGTCATGTGAACACGATCGTCTACAGCACAGAAGTTCCTAACGTTATGGATCTGCGACAACGAATTGAAAATGCATGCCAAACCGTTCGTAATGCTGGCGACGAACTTTTCCATGACATCAGACGGTCGCTCATGCAACGAGCCGAAGCGTGCGTGCGAGCTGGTGGCGGGCACTTTGAACAATTTCTGTATTAGCCACGGGTTTAGTTGGCTGTATCACGTAAATAAATCGTTTCCAGACAAAGTGCTATAGAACATTTTCGTCTTCTTTTGGCCTGAAGAATATGTCACTAAATTTATTGTACTGTAACCTTATGTCGTTGATTTTAGGGTTTTACACAATGGGTGTCAATGCAACCTCAATCAGCTTGAGTGGACCACCCCCCCTTTCTTCTCTAAGTCAGAATCCAATGCAATGAATTCCAAGACAGCTAGCTCAAATAAATTCAATATACAAAATCAAGGACACAGGTTAGGTTCTTTAAGAAAAATTGGCAGGTTGTGACTTATTTATTTCAA
>JAHWFO010008639.1:0-21535 GCA_023313115.1 Rhysida immarginata
TTGTTGGATATGCCACACCAGATGATGACGAGGATGAAAGCAGAGAGCAACGTCGGAAAAGGCTTAACAGACGCCGATTTTCGTTGTCGAGATTTCGGGAGCATATTCAACAGAATAAAAATGAGCAAAAACAAGAGACAAATGATCCTGCGGAGCTACGACGTCGATATAAATTGATATTGATGATATCGAACGGTTTCTGAGTGGTCGATAAATCTCCGCCCCTAAACCTGTGCATCTTACAAAGATGAACTTTGTTGTCTTAAACCTAGACCAGATCAACGCAGAAACAGTGGAAAACTCGAGGCATAATATGCTCACCCGCTTCTTCAAAATTTGTGGAAGTGATCCAGATGCACATGTTCGACTCTGTCACGAGATGCCGGAGTACTTACTACACGTGGAACAAAGCCTTGAGGCGCTGATAAACCAAAAAGAAGGGTGGTGGAAAGCGCTGATAGCGTCCCCACAATACACAGAACGCTATCACCTACATATTGTCACAAAGTTTTGCGACATGTTCGGGCTCCGATATTATTAACCGATCCGATCGGTTAAATAATAATGTCGGAGTTCGAATTGCGCCACAAGGTGGCGGCTCGAAGCGTAACGGCGCGAGCTTAGAGTGTGAGCTCTCTTGTAAAGAAAAAGGAGCGCGGAAGTGGCGGAAACGGCGCGTTGGCATGCGCAAGAGGAATACGGCAAGGCGGGAAACAAGGATTGAGGAGAGTGACCGTGGGATTGAAAGAAGACGGTTGTCTGATGAGAACTTAGACGCTATTTCTAGTCTTGATAACAATGAGACTAAGGAAAACCCGTCAGGATTATTGAAGGGACAGCCACTAATGCGAATTCCTACGGAGAGAGAAAGCCTTCCTCTCGCAGCTAAATTATGTGCGTCGGATATTGTGTTATGCGAAACTTCTTCTGATATTGATGTTTCCAAAGTTTTTACAATAGGAAGCCACGACTTGGATTCAGCCACGGAACACGAACTTTCGCGAGTTCTCGAGCCCGCCAAGAGTGCAGCCAGCGGCCACGTCAGCGAGCCCGACTTCAGAGAGAAGCAATTGGGACTCGAATGGAAAAAGTATTGTCCATTCGCCATTTTTCACCGTTCGAGTCTGCTCCATTTGACCGTCAGCACATTAGTCGTCGTGGAAGGGTTGCCACGCTGGATTAATGCAGAAGAGTTAATCCCAGCCGGGAGCAAAAATCAAGACCAGGACCAAAAGTGGACCGGAGTCTTTCCCTGGACGATTGCCGCCTACATACAGGAGAATCTCGGCGCCTTCTTCCCACTTGACAGGTAAGCCATGTTTTCTAGCCTTTTTAACTGGCTCTGTCAGGTCACGTAATGTCTCTCATAATTGTCCCGCCTGCCGTTTAAGGAAAATGTCTATGCGCGCCTATAGTGATATTTTTCCAGTCCTATGCGTGTAGGAATATATGAGGAATATAGAGAGTTATTTTTTTTGGTTAAAGAAAATAACACAGCTCTCACTTTTCCTGTGCAGTGCAATTATGAAGGTTACTTTATTCATTGGCTATTAATCTAGTGAAGTTATAGGCTTAGGCTTGTTTTGCGTTTGGTCCTATTTTATCAACAGTCGTTAATTCTATTTATTTTTTTTTTGTTGATAGATTCCCTGTGGGATCGGTCCAGGCATCAAACTCCAAGCGTGAACGCTCTCTTGTGTTGCGTTCAGTATAATCTTTAATCATTTAGTTAATGAACTTTAGAAGCAAGTTTCTATAAGTGGAAGACCACGTCGGGTTGGTAAACTTAGTGCACCCCACTCCGCGGTTCTTTCTTGTAAAACTTTGCATCAGAAACCGAATATCGCTTTAATGGATACTTCGGCAGTTTTTGTATGTGCTTTCGCACTTTACATGAGTTTCCGCGCTTATGTGGAAGTCATGTAGGAATGTACTAAATTTAAAATATTATATTATAACTTAAGTTACTTTCCTACCTGTTAATTTGTACATTCAATCATTTTTTTTGTCATTAAATTACTTTATTAAATAGTTATTACCTAAAGTTATGCTCTGTGTCTTTGTTTACTATTAACAATGTTTATTTTTCCACTGCGCTCATAACTTTTGCGTGACACATATGCTGTTGTGCTTTGTGAAAGGGTTAAAATCTTCTGAACAGTGGATGGAATAGTGTACGAGTCGTTTCAACTGGCTGTAAGAGCACATGGG
This sequence comes from Rhysida immarginata, assembly GCA_023313115.1. NCBI lineage: Eukaryota > Metazoa > Arthropoda > Chilopoda > Scolopendromorpha > Scolopendridae > Rhysida > Rhysida immarginata. Next base: position 2,212 of record JAHWFO010008639.1, read on the forward strand.
CTATTGGAGGATGACTCCCACCGGCATCGTTGCATGCAGGAGGCCGTCACATTCAAGATGCCACGCCAGCTTCGACATCTCTTTGCTATAATTTTACCGTGCTACAATCCTACCGATCCAAGTAAGATCAAGGATGACTGCGTCGATGCACTGTCCGAAAACTTTCAGAGAGAATTTGAGAACTACGCGTCCGACCGGAGCGACCTCTTCAAAACGCTGCTTGATATAAATCTTCATTTGCTCAGCAACGCAAAAGATGTTTCGTACTAAAGCAATTGACTGAACTTTCGGATGTTGCTGAAGCAATTTTCTGTTCCAACACATTCATTTCTATTGAGCTGTCCTACGAGCGAGAACTCCTTCGCAGACTCTCTAAAGAATCGGCGCTGCTGAATTGTGATCAATCTAACATATTCCGCACTATAATGAGTGCAATTCAAGGAGTTAACGCTGGGGAGGAATGGGCCAGGGATGGGCAATTCAATACTTTTTGGATGGGCCAGGGAGGAACTGGAAATCGTTCCTGTTGAAGATTTTGGCAGTTATTCGACATGAAAGCAAGATGGCCATTGCTGCCCTGCAACTGATGGGAGGATGAACTGCCCACTCAATATTCAAGTTGGGTCTAAAGTTTGAAAGTAACTCCACGTGCGACATATCGCTTGATTCACAACGAGCCCAGCTAATTCATCTTACATGTATTATCGTATGGGACGAAACCCCGATGATGCACAAGTTTGCTTTCGAGACACTCGACAGGACTCTCCGCAATAAACTTGAGAACGATAAGCCGTTCGGAGAGATGGTTATTGTCCTGGCAGGAGACTTCCGACAGATTCTCCCGGTCGTTTCTAAAGGTAGAGCCGCTAACATCATCGATGCATGTATCAAGGGCTTCTCTCTGTGGAAGCTATTCAAGATTCTTCGACTGACGACAAACATGCGCGTTCAAAGTGCGCCAAATGTAACGCCTGCAGCAAATGCACAGGCATTTGCGAAACTTCTGTTGGATGTTGGTAAAGATCGTGCACGGTGCCAGAAATGCAGAACTGGATATGCTTGCATTCCAAGTGGCATGGTTGTCAAGAGTCTCTTCAGAAGCTTATCGACATTGTGTACGGATATCTTCAGCAGCGATACCAAGACGCGGACACTGAGGGTAAATTCTGACTTCTCTGAACGTATTTGTGCACGACATCAATGATAACGTTGTGGAACTGTACTAATACCGGCCCAGGCGCTTCAATATCTCTCTATCGATTCAGTTGAAGAACATAAAGGTCTCGATAAAACCCTGTTCCCATTGAAATTTCTGAACACTCTCACCATATCCGGCATGCCGCCACATTTGTTACACCTGAATGTTGGTGCTCCAGTTATATTGCTTCGATACATTGAGGCCATGGTGATCAAGGTTGGTTGGTTGGTTGATTGAAATTTTAGGGCGTCGGCTGCTATGGCCATTTTGCGCCCGCTAAAAAGTTAAAAAAACCCCACATTTTATGGTACAAAGGTTTAAAAAATCAGATGAAAAAGAATTCATAAAAACGTGAATTACCAAGATGAAAAAACAATAAAAAATATGACTATGATGGTTTTAAAATCACTAATAAATTTAAAACCGACATTTTTCCTACTGGGCTCCCCCCTAATAAGAAATATAATTAGTGTAGGGCAATGTAAATTATTAGTGTGTAAAGAGCACTAACTAAAACATATACTCAATGGTCAGATATATACAATGCAAAAGCAATAAAAGGAGGACTATATGAATTTAAAAAACATGAATAATTTTAAAAATAGAAATACTTTTTTAAAAATTATAGGGTTATTCCCCAACAAAATATCTAATGGCTGATTCAGCCTTATTGAGCGTCGTAAATTAGTGTGTAAAGGATACTGGATTAAAATATGCTTAATAGTCAGCATTGCTCCACAAGAACACAATGGAGCTGGTTCTTTTTTTAATAAATGGATGTGAGTAAGACGGCTGTGACCAATCCTAAGCCGAGTAAGAACGACATCTTCTCGCCTGTTTGTTGGACAAGGTAACGACCACGGTGTGATGGCACGGTTTATTTCATATAATTTATTCGCTGGATTAAGAGGCCAAGACTCCTGCCAAGAAGATACGAGTTTCTTGTAGATGACCGGGAACAAATGTTCGAGGATTGAGCGTAGCTCCAAGATAGGTAAGTGTGTAATAGTGTCTTTTGCCGCCTTATCGACCCGTTCATTTTGCTGGATACCCATGTGACTAGGGATCCAGACAAAATGAATTCTGGTACCTTGTGAATGGTGATCAAGGTCTTTGAAATGGAACAAGACTGCAAATTCGCCAATTGAAACAGAATTGCCTTCTAGGGAATGGAATTGACGAGTTCCAAGAAAGGAAGCATTGTTGCCATCCCAAGGATTCCGTTGATCGCAGACGATATTGATTTGCCGTTCAAGCTTCGACGCCGACAGTTTCCCATTTAGCTGGCCTTTGCGATAACGATCAAAAAGGCCCAGGGTCAAACCGTCCACGTACATGATCTCTACCTGAAGAGCCGGTCTTTTGCCTGGGACAGCTATACGTTGCTTTGTCAAGAGTCACTTCGCGCGACGAGATCAAGATTGCGCTTGTATACAGGGTGTTTCAAAATTATGTACAATAAATTTAGTGACATATTCTTCAGGTCAAAAGAAGACGAAAATGTTCTATAGCACTTTGTCTGGAAACGATTTATATACGCGATACAGCCAACTAAACCCGTGGCTCCAAATTACAGGAATTGTTCAAAGTACCCGCCACCAGCTCGCACGCACGCTTCGGCTCGTTGCATGAGCGACCGTCTGATATCATGGAAGAGTTCGTCGCCAGCATTACGAACGGTTTGGCATGCATTTTCAATTCGTTGTCGCAGATCCATAATGTTAGGAACTTCTGTGCTGTAGACGATCGTTTTCACATGACCCCACAGAAAAAAGTCCAAGGGATTAAGGTCGGGAGATCTTGCAGGCCAGGCTACCGGTCCACCTCGACCTATCCACCGATTCGTGTATGCAGAATTAAGGTGTGCTCGCACAACATGGCTGAAATGTGCTAGAGCGCCATCATGCATGAACCACATGTTAGATCTTATCAAAAGAGGAACATCTTCCAGTAATTCTAGCAATGCATTCTGCAGAAACAAAAGATACGTTCTCCCGGTCAATCGTGGCGGCAACACATAAGGGCCAATTAAGTTATTTCCGACAATTCCACACCAAATGTTCACGGAGTAACGTTCCTGATGCGCTCGAGCTCTGGTAACATGCGGGTTAGCATCTGCCCAATGGTGCTGATTGTGAGAATTTACGATTCCTGTCCGGGTGAAGGTTGCTTCGTCCGTGAAAAGTATTTGGCTGAGACAACTAGGGTCTGCAGCATGACGACGTTGTATCCATTGGCAAAATCGTTGTCGGTGTGGATAGTCCGTTGGGTTCAGTGCCTGAACCAGTTGCAGGAGGTATGGATGCAAAAGCTGACGGTGAAGAATGCGCCAAACAGATGAGTACCATGGAAGAAATACGACGGGTGCTTGTCTGTGGTTCATCATGTATGATGTCAATTATCACATCCTCCTCATCCGGAATATGTGCTACAGGCCGCCCTTGTCCTGTTTGACGGCCAAAGGAACCACGCTCCCTCAAATGTCTGTCGACAGATACAAATGTTCGGTTATTTGGCAAACGTCTATTCGGAAAGCGTTCTTGGTAGAGTCTTCTTGCTTCCACAGCATTTCCGTCCGCAAGACCATACATTAGGTGCATGCCAGTGTATTCTGCACTGGAATATGTGTACATGACTTTTTTTTACGTAAATCGTAATGCGTATGTCAAAGCACGCAAACGTTCTGAAATTGATATTCCTAGTGGATGTACAGTAGTGAAACTACAGTAATGGAAACAACCGTACACAACTAATGGAACAACCCACTCAACCTAGTGTTGGGTCGAAACGCTGGAACTGCTAAAATATCGTCCGCTAACTACCGTGCTTCCCTACTGTATGATATTGGATTACTCGCAAACAAATCGTTTCCAGACAAAGTGCTATAGAACATTTTCGTCTTCTTTTGACCTGAAGAATATGTCACTAAATTTATTGTACATAATTTTGAAACACCCTGTATAACGTACATGAAGTTTCGGACACCGTGTGTATTGAAAAAGATGACCCCAGCATTGCGTCGTAGCTCACTGTATACATTTCCCTGAGCTTTTATGATTTTTTTCAATGCGTGTTTTGTTAATTCTCAAATATATATCTTTTAACTGCTCTGCCTGTTATCAAGTCATGCCTGTTCCACTGGCCCGGGCATGCCTACTTGTAAGCTTTTCAGTATCATGAAAGGTTCTGTGACAATAATGTTTTAATGAAAAACTTTTTCCGTATACGCTGTCATTTGATAAATACTTTTTAATCTTGTTATCCTTTAATTTATACAATAATAATCAAAACAATAATTTTTTGAATAAACATTTTTCACATTTCATTTTTTGAATAAACGGAGCGAAAGCATATTGCAAGCCTCGTATTGATACGCATATTTTCCAGGGTACGATCTATCGTAGTATTATAGATATAGCAAAAAAAAAAACCAAAAAAAACCTCTTTTTTTAGTTTTATTTTTTATGAATCACAGACAAGGCTTCTCCCCCGTGTAAATGATCTCATGCTCTCGTATGCTGTGATGTGAAGTGTTGTAAAGGATTTATCGCGATAGTCATATTCGTAAGCTCTCTTCCCTGCTTTTCATGATTTTGTTTATGTCCTTCCGGTCCAAATGTTTTAACGTAATTTTTAAAATTCAAAGGTTTCACAACGGAATGTGTTCTTTCATGAATTTCTTTGTATCTTCAGTGCAAATGCTTTGTCACTAAAAAGGTTTCTCATCTATATGTGTTCTTTCATGACTTACTTTATATGCTTTCTGTGCAAATGTTTTTTCACAGAAATTACATTTAAAAGGTTTCTCACCTGTATGTGTTTTTTCATGACTTCCTTTACAAAATTTCGTTACAAACGTTTTTTCACAGTAGTTACATTTAAAAGGTTTCTCACCTGTATGTCTTCTTTCATGATTTACTTTATGTATTTTCTGTGCAAATGTTTTTTCACAGAAATTACATTTAAAAGGTTTCTCACCTGCATGTGTTTTTTCATGACTTCCTTTACACAATTTCGTTACAAACGTTTTTTCACAGAAGTTACATTTAAATGGTTTTTTACCTATATGTGTCATTTCGTGAGTTGTTTTACTTCTTTTTTGTGCAAATGCTTTATCGCAGTAGATACACATGTAAGGTTTTTCACCGGTATGTGTTATTTCGTGTATTTGTTTCTGTTTTTTCGTTGCAAATGCTTTAATGCAATAGTTACATTTGAAAGGTTTCTCACCTGTATGTGTTCTTTCATGATTTACTTTATGTATTTTCTGTGCAAATGCTTTTTCACAGTAATTACATTTAAATGGTTTTTCACCTGTATGTGTTGTCTTGTGACTTTGTATTTGTATTTTCTGTACAATTGTTTTATTGCTATTGTTACATTTGAAGGTTTTTTCTTCTGTGTGAAATTTTTCATGACACCCTTTCTGAAATGCAGGCGAATGTTTTATTACAAAAATTGCATTGGTATATTTTCTTATTATCCATATGAATCGTACTGGTATTTGCACATTTCTTTTCACTTATAATCCCTTCTAACTCTATGCCTAGGCTTTCGTTGGATTTTTCACAGCTCTCTGAATAACCACTGCAGTATTCAGAAGAAATTTTGTTGACTGAAATTTCCGTTTTATCTTCATTTTTTATTTTAATGAATCTGTTTTCGGAATAGTTTTTGTTTACAGTTTTTATTCGTTTAGTTTCTCTAAGAATAGCGTCGTTTCCTTCTTTCTTTTCGATACCTATGTCGTTTCTTAAGCTTAGAAGTTCACCATTTTTCTGGAAATACTCTAAAAGAATGGGTGAACCATCGACTACAAAATTATTTTTCACATGTATGTTGTTCGCTTTACGAATGTCTATTGTTAATAAGTCGTCTGAAATATCAATAGCATTAACATTGCAAGATATAGTCTGATCATTTTCATATGAAACTAACTGTTTTCTCTGAGACTTTATTTTCGTTTCAGCGTTTGGTGATGAACGCCAAGTATTCTCATGTTTACCAATTTTTGTTATATCGTCTAATTTTAACCAGCTCTTCGACTTAAGTTGGCTTGCTTCTACTGATGATTGTTCATATAAAATGAGAACTTTAGGTTGATTTGGAAGTGGATTAATCTGGAACTTGATTAAGCCATCGCATTCTTTCATTGTAATCGATGACCTACCAGTTATGACATTCTCAATTGTTACAAATAAATCGTACAAAATACGCTTGTTATTCGTTATATGCTTCGAGAATGACAGTTTCTTATTAGCCATTGTCTTCCTAATTCTTCTGGAATTTCTTTTTGTTGTGATCCCTCTAAGAAAATAAATCAAAGGATATTGATTAGGGAGGTTTAATGGGCTGATGTATAAGTTTATCAACATACTATAAGAATTAAAGAATTACTAATACAAAAAAAAAATTACTTAAAGAAGAAATAATGCTAAAAAAACGAAACATTGAAACTGCAATGATGGCCACTACATCAGCGTATGGAAAAATTATTAATCTATTTATTATCTTATCACATATATTTTTATCTATATAATCATCATTAAAACTATTTTATCAGTCAAGTACATCAGTATATTATCATCACATGTGCTTCAGTCTCAGGGGAGAGTATGTTGAATAAATATGTTGATTTCATACTCTGTCTTTATTCTTTCTAGGCAAAGCCAGGAACTTCTCAATACCCCGACGTATGCATCCTATAAGGAAAGTGCTTTAGGCGAGTTCACTTTTAGCATGAAACACTACCAAACAGAATGCGTAAAATTTCAATCACTTTAATTTTTATTTCATTTCGCTGATATAGTTAATCCTATAAATGTACCGTATATCTTCTAATAGTAGCTCCCGGCGTCTATTTTTTCAACTGAATCACTAACAGGGCGTTTATTAGAGACCGGCGTTTATTTTAAACGCCACATCATATGACTGCTTTGGAGGCATGTCTTTTTTTTTAAACAGAATATGGTAGTGTATTTTAAACAGTCTTTACGAAGAAGATACCTTGTGAACTACGGGCTGAACAGCACAGTGTTGAAACTCAAAGCAGTGTGCTGGGTATACGTGAACCCCGAAAGCGGCTCACGTGAACAGCCGCGTGTAGGAGAGTCCTCGGCATTTATTAGAGACCAGCGTTTATTTAGCAATCTTAATTTTGAAACCCGGCGTTTATTAGAGACCGGCGACAATTGGAGACTAGGCGTTTATTAGAAGATATACGGTAAGTGAAGAATTTATATTCTTTGCCGTTAACTTACATCCATATCATCAAACTACAAAGTCCGCTTGGAAACATTCTTAAAGCTGTTCTTAAAGAGGCCTAGTCCAGCATTTCCACTGATAAAAAATACAGACGCGGCACTATGCTTTCCCCGAATGACTAGGTCGCAAGCCTTGTCGCAGGCAACCCAAAAAGGATTGACTAACCTTGGCCGCTCCCATTACCGGGCCAGTTCCTGTCCGACCCTCATACGAGTCACTGGGAATAACCTTCCTCTATGCAGAAATTAAAGGCAGTAATAAAGACTAAGAAGAATGCTCTTTCTCCAGATGGTCTGATTAACTGCACTTTACCAAATTAAAAATAAGCCAGCTATCCATTCTTTTAGAGCACTTCAACAATTTATGGCTTACCCGTATCATATCGGCCACCTGGAAGAATTCTTATATCAATCCCATCCTCAAGCCAGTCATATCATCCTTACAGCTACATACTCATCGTTCTAAATTCCTGCCTCCTGCAAAGGACGGGTTGCAACACTTCTTAGAAATTCACAATCTCCTGCCTACACACATTCACAGATTTTCACATAGGATCCAACCACATATTTCCCATTATAAAATTAATGAACACCATATATTCAGCATGAGAAAAGGGAGAAATGATAGGCGCAATCTTCTTGGCTTATGTAGAGAAGGCTTATGATTCTGTCGAACATAGTATTCTCAATGATAGACTAATCAAGATGTGTATCCCAAGGCAATTCACATTATGGATATCTTCATTTCTGAAAAAGAGGCAAGTTGGGATGAGATACTATACAAGGGTCTCTCTCAAGGGTCAAACCTAAGCCCCATCCTATTTAACATCCTTTATTAATGGTTGGCTGGTTAATTGAAATTTTAGAGCGTCGGCTGCTATGGCCATTTTGCGCCGGACAAAAAGTTAAAAAACCCACAGTTTATGGGCCAAAAGTTTAAAAAACTCAGATGAATAAAATTCATAAAAACGTGGGTTACAAAGATGCAAAAGTAATAAAAAATATGACTATGAGAACTTTAAATTCACTAATAATTTTAAAACCAAACCTTTTTTTTCCCAAGGTTTTCTCCCCTAATAAGAAATGAGATGAATATTGTAAGACAATGTAAATTCTTAGCGTGTAAAGGGCGCTAAATCAAAATGTACTTAATGGTCAGATATATACAATGCAAATGCAATAAAAGGATGACTATATGAACTTAATAACATGAATAATTTTTAAAAATAGAAACACTATTTTAAAAATCATAGGGTTGTTCCCAATAAAAAATCTAGTGAATAATTCAGCCGTAATGAGCGTCGTAAATTAGTGTGTAAAGGGCAGTGCATAACAATATGCTTAATAGTCAGCATTGTTAGACAGGAGCAATGATTCTAATATGGAAATAAAGCATTTCCGGACCCATGTCCATATGGTTCTTTTTAAGTTTTTAGCATCATCCTTATTAGCGACGGTATAGATGTATGTAACAAGTATGTCACACGCCATAACTTTTGAAAGGATTGATCTAGAGGCTTGATATTTTCTACACACGTAGGCCCTACACAGAGAATGGAGCGAAAAATATAGCGAATCTTCTAGGATAGACCAAACCATGTGTTTTTCTGGTTTCCCCAACTGACTTCCCTTCATATCTATGGAGTTTTGGTTGCGTTTAAGCAATTTGTGACGTCGGAGTTTGACTGTTGACGTCAGAATTTAAAGAACTCTATTTGAAGTATAGCGAATCCTCCCGCTATTACTCGTAAAATTTGAAGCCATAACTTTTGAAAGGATTGACCTAGAGGCTTGAAATTTTCTACACACGTAGGCCCTATACAGAGGACGGTGAGAAATATATAGCGAATCCTCTTGGGTGCCCGGGGCCCCTCAGGGGCCACTTGTATGAATTTCATGGTTCCTTTTTTATCTTTTGAACAAAGACGTCAAAAATCCTGAAATTTCGTAAATTTTTAGTGCGGTTCTAAAAAAAACAAACCAATATAAGAAAAGTGATATAAGCCTCTAGGGCCCCGCCGGAGGTCCCGAGGCCCCAAATACATTTGAAGCGATAAAATTTGAACGGAACGACCTAGGAACCTGAAATTTTGTATATTTATAGTATTGTACTAAAAATTTATAGCATATATACTAGAAATGTGATATAGGCCTATGTGGCCCGCCAGAAGACCCCGAGGCCTCAAATACAAATCAAGTTCTAACTTTTGAACGGAAAGGCCTAGAAACCTGAAATTTTTTATATTTTTAGTTTGGTACTAAAAAATATAGCCAATATTGAAGGAAGCTGATATAAGCTTCTTGAATCCGGCCAGAGGCCTCGAGGCACCAAATACAATTGAAGCTATAACGTTTGAACGGAAAGGCCTAGGAACCTGAAATTTTCTATATTCATAGTGTCGTACTAAAAGTTTTTTGCAAATATACAAAAATAAGTAATATAGGCCCCAGCAGAGCCCCACAGGCCCCAAACAAAAGCAACAACTTTTAAACGAAAAGGTCTAGAAATATGAAATTTTGTTTACTTACAGAAAATTACTTAAAAAATTAGCTAATATACACTAAAAACTGGTATAAGGCTCTTGGGTCTCGACATGGGCCCTGAGCCCCCACTCAAAAATCAAGCTATAACTTTTTAACCGGAAGTTCAGAAATCTGAATTCTTGCATATTTATAATGTGTTGCTTAAAAATTTAGCTACTACACACGAAAATTGATATAGTTCTCTGAGGCCTCGGCAGGGGCCGCGAGGCTCCAAATACAAATCAAGATATAACTTTTGTACGAAAAGGCCTAAGAACCTGAAATTTTGTATTTGTCCCCCTCCACTTATTATAGTCAATAACCGCTACTGCTCGTAACATTTTGATGCTAAAACCCTTTTATCGACGGATAACGATGCCTTAACTAATTTTTGTTCATTATTGAATTGTTAATTATTTAGCAGGTAATGGTGGAAAAATCCTAATAAATAATTTATTTCTAAAGGGATTGGACTAATTTGATTTATGAAAAATTCATTTTATTTATTTTCCTTTTATTTTTCAATAGAATTCTTACATAAATAGTGAGAATAATGTCAACTGTAGGAAGCGATCGCTACAAAGAAATGAACCTGGTTCTCATGGTGAGAAAAGTTAATCAATGCAAAATAACACGTTTCCTGCACTGAAACGATTTTAAGTATAAAAGAGTCAAGAGAAAAACGAGACATACAAATATTAGGAATTTAAGTATCACTTGGATTACTTACTGTTTTGCTTCTTCTTTGGTCTCTCCGAACTACGATTAATCGCTTCAGTTGTCACAAAAAAATGAGCGGCCCATGTATAGTGGCTGAAGGGCACTGCAGCCAAAGACAAGTCTCACACACACACAAAAAAAACAACGCAGGGACGTGAATTGAGGGGCGATTGTAACAGCGAATACACATTCAAAACACACTATCATCGGGTTCACTATCGTTGACGAAAGTCGTCATTCCTTATATTTTAGCGCAGATTTCGAACGAATTCTCTCTCCGTTTCACTATTCGATTCTAGGCGCCTAACTTGAATTCAAAAGCTCCAGTGACAATGCACACAAAAGCACTGAGCTTGAATTCAGAAGCTTCAGTGACAATGCCCTAAAGCATAGATGAGCGGATATTTTCCCCTTCTCCCAACCAAGAGCGCTATGCTGGGGCAAACACTTGAAGCACGCCGAATCCATTTGTGTCCACGAATTTTTTTATTTTTAATTTTTAACCTTTTTTTTTTAAATCTGTGTATACTAATAAATAAATAATACTTAAATATAGCAAATTAAACTTTTTAAATTTACTTAATTAAAAAAGAAATTGAAACAGGAAATTGAAACCACAAAAGAGAATAAATGTAGGCTCATAAATGCAAAGATTATGTGTCTCCCACGTGAGAAAGTGTTTGGAAGAAGCTGGATTACAGTTCGAACACTTATTGTAAACTGTAAATTATTATATAGTAATTAATTATATTGGTCAATTGAATAATTAAAAAAAATTCTATAATAAATTGCCTATAATAAAAAATATGTATAACTTATGGAAATATTATCTTCGTGTATTTTTTTATCAGTCAGATGGATGGTCTTCTCAATAGTGTGGCCGATTTTCTTATTGTTGCCAACCAACGAGATAGAATACATAGTGGCAGACTGACCGCCATCTTTGTATGGAATTGCTTTTCTGTGGCCATGACAGAAGAGGGTAGTAATGACAGAGTCAATAGACAAAACCTGTGTGATGCTGGTAATAAATACCGTTTATAGGCATTTAATTTCACTGGATAATATTTGGACAGTTTAATAAATATAATTAGAGATTTTCCTTTTCCATTGAAATTAAAATGTTGTTTCCAGAGTCTAATAAATTATTTTTATTAAATAAAAAATCATTTAAAATTTTATTCTGTTTATATAAAATTTCAATGTTTAATTCTTTTTCATAATTAAAAGCCCCATAATATTATTGTTTCTTCATAAACTCCAACTCCAATTCAATAATTATTTTTGTTGTTTTACAAAATATTCATTATTGTCTTTTAAATAAAATAACTTTTGGGCACATTTGTCGCATTTGTAATCCTTGCAATTGTGAGGTTTTTTGTAGGCAATGATGATGAATCCGAATGGTGAAGTAATGTTTTAATATTAATTATTAAAATTAGTAGAATTTTAGTGGAATAATGTGATTCCTCATCAGTATAACTGCTTATGAAAAAATGAGGAAAATCTTGAAATATTGTAGTTGATAAATGGCTCGTTGTGTGACATATTAATTTAAACATAATACTGCCCTTCATTAATAAAATATTTTGCAATCAAAATATTTTTCTGCGATCGTGCATAACTTAACAACGTCTCTAGAAACATTAAGGAAACAGTTTTTACATTCTTTAATGAAAATTAGCATACTATCTTCATTTTTCTTCTGCATATAAGCATGGTATACTATTTGCAACTTAATTTACTAACATTACCCGCAGGCATTTTCACAAAATAAACTAAGTGAGTTATATTCTGGCACATAATCATGATCCCATTTTTCGATTAAAGCATTATAATTATATATATTATAAGTAGGCGACTTAATACTGTATGCCGTATTAACATTTTGGGGCGTGACGATTACTTGAGGCCAGCATTAAAAGCATTCATTATGATTTATGTCACATTTTTGCTCCTTTTGTTAATATTTTTTAAATTTATGGATAAATATTTTAAATTCATTTGTTTTCTTAATAAAATCACCTTATATTTACCTTAATAAAAAAAATTCTTAAAAAATTTAACTTTTTATGAAGCGGCATCTATTTGAGGGCGGCGACAAAATGGGACGACTATTATTCAAAACAATACGATAAGTAAATTTTTCATGTCATCAGTCACTTCACAATTACCATTATATGAGCGATCAATGCGTGGAATTAAACATCTTCTATTTGCAGAACGAAACTAAAGAGCATTAGAATTGTTGATATTTCCTTCACGGTTTCTTATTGACGTGACAAATAATTCTAAATTATCTTGACTTAGTCTTCTCGTGAAGAGATATTTTAAAGTTTGTCCTCCACCAAATAAATTCCTCTTAATTAATAAAAGATCCAAAAACCGTTTGTCTATTAAACCAAAATCTAGCGTTTTTCTCTTGTAATGCCGCACAAATGATCCAATGTTTAATTTCAATATTTGTAAATAAAAAACATTTTATTTTAAATAAATCGACAGAATGCCATTCCATTGCTTTAGCAACAGGATAGCTCAAATTTACTTCAATCAATATAACGTAATTTTCGGTATATAATACGAACACCTCTTTGACCACCCTTCCCATTTTTTAAATCGTATTTTCCTTGCATTTGTAATCAGAATATTAAATAATATTTACATTTTATATTACGTTGTAGTGATTTTTTTTAACTTTTTTTTTTCACAGTATTTTATACCAAAAATTTCGGTAAAAACAACCAACTTAACAATAGAATTACTCAATTTGGCAGGCTTAATATCGTTCTTTTTTATCTATGTTAGTCTATATAACCATTTCACAGATTATTTCTAGCATGAACACTTTCCAAATCAACGAAATATTTTATTTTTTAGAAATTTTACAAAAAAATAAACGTTTAGTCATGTAATCTGTTGCTTGTTTTTGCCCTCTTCTGTCATGGCCGCTCTTAGTACACTGTTAATCAGTTTGGCGGCGCTGTAAGCAGTCGGTTGTATTCTATCTCGTTGTTGCCAACTCTAAAGGCAGCGCCCCCACTAAATTCGCGGGAACTAACCACTAAAAAATTTCCCAAATATGTTATATTTTTTATTTTGTTTCTTATATGTAAACAAAAAAAATAAAGAAAATAACTATATACATAAATAGAAAACTAAATTATAAAAATTAAATAAACAATATAAATATTAAAAATTAAATAAGTTTTACCTAATTAATAAGTAAATTAAAAAGTGAAAAAAATAAAAACAACTATATATCCATTATTTATTGATTACATATTCAATGCATTTTCTCAAGTTACCCTTATTAAAGATTAACTTTAGTTACATAGTGTCATGAATGACGTTTAAAATTGAAAATATATCGTCATCATAATGCATTGATTAAATTTAGCAAACATTTTTGGAGTTGATAAAAAATTGACACACAACGTTTTTTTTCCCTTTGTAAAGCAGGCACTGGTATTTCGAAGTTTATTTTTAATAACAGTAACTTGAAAAAATACATGCTCCACACTTGCATTGGATATTGTTAGGCCGAGGCTTCCGAGATGGTATAATCTCGGAAGCTTCGGTTAGGCATACTGAATTAAAAGTCAGTTTAGAAATGGCTGAAAATAGAAAACTAGGGCGGGGGGGGGGGGGGGCGAAAACCCCCCCCTTTTATTTGTGAACAGTCTGAATGTAAACTATTATTTAGTTATTAATGGAAATACTCCCATTTTTTGTTACAAAAAATACTATTAAAATAACATTTTCCTGAAAAGAAACCTTTCTTCTTGCAGTTTATTAAGTATTATTAAATTCAAACATATTGGGTCTTATAGTTGTTTGTAAATGTAAGTACACTTATCTTTAAAAATTAATTTTACGACATAGAGTCGAGGCGTTTCAGAATGTTTGCCAACTCCCTTTCCCTCACCCCTATTCTTTATATTTTAAAAGGTCTGTATCCAGATGTAAGCTATTATTTCCCCTACTTTGTTCGGCAAGTGTTACTTTTTAGCCACTATACTCCAACCCCTTCTAGCCACTATACTCCAAGTTTCCCTCCGATCCCTCTTCCACGATTTCACCAGGGTTCAGTTTCTTATCCATTGTTTTGAAATCTCTACTTTTAGCGTCTAATGGCTTAATTATAACGTCCCATTAACAAAATTTGATGGCTACCGTTTCGCTTAATTTACTGTTTAATTATTTAGATACAGCCTTGTGTCATTTCAGTTTGTAAAACTTTATTGAGTCAGAATAATCTTATTTCCGTTGATTAATTATAACAAATGTAAGCCATCCCATTGGCTTCCTTTTTTATTAGCAGCCTACCCCTCAATCCTCTCTCCCCTCAAGTGTTCTTCTAAACTTTTCTTTAACTCAATACAACACATAGTTTTGAAGAAGGCTACCACTGAAGCTTAAGGTTTAAAGAAGGCTATAGCTCAGCCGCTGAAGTTTATTATATTGTAATAGCGAAGTTTTCTCTTTGGAGATAACCTTTTCCTCTGAACCCGTTGACCCCAATTGACTCATCCGTATTGAAAAAAATATACTGGCCACTGGCCTTTGTAAAAAAAAAAAAGAATTTTGCTATAAAAATTTCGTCATCTTTTGAAATTAGTTACCAACTCTTTTCTTGTGAAAGTGGTCTTGGATTTTTATTTGTCAGTTCACTTCCTATTCCTGAACACCTTTGGATGAGTTTGTATTGTGATATTTGTAACATTTTTTGTGGATTACACTAACGGCCGTATTCACCACCTAGGATTAAAGTGCGAGTTGGACAATCTAGAGTTAAACCTTAACAAGTGACTCGTTATCCAATAGAGAAACGTTAAAATACCATCTCTCGTCTTAACTCGAACCTTAACCAGGGAAGAGGGAGAACGGGAAGCGAAGTTCGTAACTGATTCAATGCTATTTAAGTGTTAATAAAAACAGCGCCACTGATCTCAACGTCTGGGACATGAGTTAATCGGCTGTTACGTCAACCCCCTCCATAACGTGACTGGTGGCTGTTCCAGGAGGGAAGAAGGAGGCTGTTCTCCCTCCTCCCTGTCTGTTCTCTCCATTCTATTTTCTTTCAATCCCTGTTTTCCGATTGGAATTTCTGCATGTTTTCGTTCCACAATACCTTGCTAAATACCAATGCCATCAATAAATATTTTAAAAACAGCACAAATTCACTTGCACTCACGATGGAGATGTACTATATTTCCATCGTGCTTGTACTGACAGCAGTTGCAGGCAGTTTCTTTTTTCGCCTTCTTTTTTTTATAGTTGCTTCCATATCGAAAGTAAAAGTGCTCTTCATATCTGAGTTAGAGGTTAAAGCAGAGATTTTCTTTAACGATCTCTGGGTTTAAGGTTAAAGGGACTAACGTTTTTTGTCCCGAACATTAGGATCGCTAGGTGTATCTTTGTTTCAACAAAAGAGCATCACTTCGCTTCCCGTTGTCCCTCTTCCCTGCCTTAACTCTAACTCTCAGAATAACCCGAGGTGGTGAATACGGCCGTTAGTGACTTATTCGGGACTCGACTTAGTCGCACCATCATCAATTTATCAACAATCAAAGAAAATGAAGAGAAAAAATCAGGATATAGGCCAAATGTTTAGGAAGTTAATTGCTAAAAGGACTCCACCAGAAAATCATCTAAAACGTAAGAGATGTGAACTTGTTGGTTAACTGAAGAAATTA
Organism: Rhysida immarginata; assembly: GCA_023313115.1. Taxonomy (NCBI): domain Eukaryota; kingdom Metazoa; phylum Arthropoda; class Chilopoda; order Scolopendromorpha; family Scolopendridae; genus Rhysida; species Rhysida immarginata. The sequence goes on from JAHWFO010008639.1 coordinate 18,612, forward strand.
CTTGAATCAAAATAAAAACTTTAACAAAAAATAATTTGTATACAATTAAAACCAGCCTGAGAAATAAATTGTTAATACATTGTTAAAAACTTCAAAAGTTAGTAAAATTTTGATTCAGGTTGTTTTAAGAAGTTGGATTTGTTTTGGTTTTAGAAAAAAAAATAGTTTAAAATAGTAACTCACTGAAATCAATTTAAAATACAATAGGATTACGGTAAAACTGAGTTTTCTGCCAAGATCAACCAACTATTTTTAACCCTGTCAAATCCAGTTTGCTTTGAATGGGCAATGGTTTAGAAATAAATTTCCTTTATGCGTACACAACTTATTATTTAAGTACGCTGTTTCAGAGTATTGAAATGTTATTTTCTTCTTGAAATTAAAAACAATGACAATAAAATTATGGTAGGCTATATTGTTAAGATTAATTAAAACTTTACTGAGTTTTACTTTACGGAGTTTACTTTAAGAATGTCAAAAATTTTAATTTTTTAAACATATACAGGGTGTCTCGTAATGAGTGAACGAAAATTTGGTAAATGTTGTTATGGGTAATTTTAAACAAAGTTCATATGAACATGAGTCCGAATTTAAACGTATGCATGAACAGAAATAAAATTGCCGCCACCAAGATCAACAATTTAATAACTCAGGTCCTATAACATTGGGATGATGAAATTTGGGGGAATAATAGGGTATAAATAACTGTGTATACCTTCATAATTTGATCGAATTTCAACGAGTAGTTTCTGAGTTACACATTCAACATCGTAACACGTGCTGGTTAACAATTATTATACACAACTGTATCAATTATTATCGAATTTTAACCGTATACACAGTTGTATGTACCCTATTATTCCCTCAAATTTTATCATCCTAGATGTTATAGAACCTGGGTTTATTAACTTGTTGATCTTGGTGGCGGCATTTTTATTTCTGTTCATATTTCAGTTATCGTTCAAATTTGGACTCATGTTCATATGAACGTTTTTGCTTAGAATCACCCATACTACCATTTACCAAATTTTCGTTCACTCATTACAGGATACTCTGTATATTATTAAAAATATACTTTTTTATCTAATAATTTTTGTTTTTAACCAGATGAGGGAAATGCCAACACAGTGGATTCTGTGGAAGTTCAACCGTCGTCATCTCAGCCAACTCCATCTTCCACGCCCAGTTTTTCAGTAGGCGATGAATGTAAATTATTTAATGTCAAATGTAAAAATGTATCTATTCCAAATGAGAACAACCCACCAGTAGTCAGCAGTGAAATGAATGTTGAAATTTTAAAAGATGAGGGTGAATTATTAAATATTAAAATAGACATTGGAAATTACATTCATGACAATGTACAGATTCACAATTTAAGTTGTGATGAAAAATGTCGTATCATTTGTAATCACATGAAACCCGATAAAGATTTGGAATTTCCCAACACATACATTGGCGGATGCCAAAGATCTTTTCTATATACTTGGTTAGACATATATTGCTGGTTACAGTTGCATATTGGATGGAGGTTTTTGTTTACCATGCGCAATGTTTGCTAATAAAGGTAGAGAAACGTTGGATTGCTTGGTAAATACTCCATTCAAAAAGTGGAATAAAAAAACTGAAATTTGAGATGGTCACAATCTAAAGCAATACCACAAAGATGCTTTAGTTAAATATGAGTTATTTTTAAATCAACGAAAAAAACTTGAAAAAAGTGTAGTATCAATTATGAATAAAAAAATTCAGGAGACTATTTAAAAAATAGACACATATTAAAATCTATAATTGTTATTTTTGTCTACACAGTGTATTGCTTTTAGAGGCCATAGGGGTGAAAATTTACCATTACAAGAGCTAGCTATAACTGATCAAAATCCAGGGAATTTTTTTGGCTGTGTTAAATTTAACGGTTAAACAAGATGAAATTTTAAGAACTCATTTGGAAAAAAATAAAAATAAAAATGCTATGTATACATCTGCAAAAGAATGATATAATTTCGGTCATTGCTAAAATAATTAGGCACTCTATTTTATTAGAAATTAAAAATGCAGAATTTTTTTAGTATTATGGCAGATGAAGTTACAAGTCACAATGAAGAAATTTTATCCTTGAGTGTTAGATTTGTATATTCGAATAATGTTAGAGAAGTTTTTCTCGAGTTTTTGAAATTAATCAGAATTACAGGAACATTAATTGCAGAAAAAATTATAAAAACTTTAGAAGGATGTAGATTAAATTTAAAGAAATTGATTGGTCTGGGATATAATGGGGCTTCAAATATGAGTGGTAGCGTCAAAGGTACTCAGGCTGAAATCAGAAAAACAGCATCACAAGCAGTATATGTTACTTGTTTTTCACACGGACGTTTTTTTACGTAATACGTATTGGGCCGCTGGCAGTTTCAGTGGAGGCCTTTCGAGGGAACAAGAAGCCACTACAGTGTTACAACTGCCTGCGCTTCGGACACGTATCCATGGGCTGCACGGAAGATCCTCGTTGTAATAAATGTGCTGAGGGGCACCAGTCAAGAGATTGCCCCAAGATCAAAGGACAAGACCCCCCAAAGTGCATCAGATGTGGTGGACAGCACACATCAAGCTACACGAAATGTCCAAAGTACCCCCAGGTTCAAAGGATGTCTAGTTCTAAAGTGACAGCAGGCAAATCCTATGCTGCCGCTGTGTCTACGCCGGAAGATAAAGGCCTCAACATCAACGACCTACCAGGTATGTATAAGCAATTAGGACGTATCTCTAATCTGTTTTCTAATCTAGGCAAAAGTTACCCACAGTTGAGTGGGCTCCTTACGACCAACTAATTTTAGTATAGCTGCACAACGTTATACTGTAATCAACAAAGGTGAACTTCGGTGCGTGATATAGAACGCTAGGGGCATTCCCCGAAAGCGTATCGAGTTTCA
>JAHWFO010008646.1:0-10661 GCA_023313115.1 Rhysida immarginata
ATTTGTTTACGGTCATCGATTAACCACCATCTATTGCAATTAACAAACATATCGTTACATCGGTCATCGTATTGAGTTCTCATCAGATGATGAAGCTCTATAGGTTTAGTCAAAAATCTCTGAAGAATTTGCTTCTCTTGCTTACTGTTAGTGCACTGTTGCATGGGATGTGACTTCTTTCAAAGTGTTTCCTTGGTTCCTATGCTTGGCGCAATCATGCCAATACTACAGTATTTATAAGTATGTCTAGGTGTGCACCACCTCTGCATACATGATCCACAATTATATGAGTCATACGAGATGTTTAATACAACTTTTCTGTTTTCACATTGAACATACAGTACCTTGTTTTAATTCTGATATAATAGTATTGATAATCTTCTAAGATTGATATAAATACTAAAAATAGTGTAAATTACTATTGAAATTCATGAGTGAGAACTAACTTAAAGTTCATTTATGTTTGTATGTCAGATCGCCGAATTGGAGAAGAAATTAAAAAAAATAAATTCGACGATCTAATCCAGAAGCAGGAAAAAGAGAGAGAAAGAAACAAGCAAAGAAAGCATGGAAAAAAGAAGAAAATTAGCTACCCGTCACGTAAAGAAGACAATAGAAGAGCCGTAGAAAGTGAGAAAAATGAAGCGAAGCGTTCATTGAGTAAGAAGAGAATTATTCAAGAGCGGCTCATTAAGGAGAAGGATAAGAGGGGGAAGGAAGAGAGAAAAAGTCAGAAAGGGTTTCGTTTCGACAAAGGCCAGGGGACGGAATCCAGGATCGATAGGAAATAGAAGAAAGACGAAGGCCGCCACTCTAGGAGCCGATGAATGGATTTCGGCAGGTTCGGCGTGAGGGACGTTCCACCACGAGCAAAGGCGAGCCAAGCGGACTGAACCCCTCTCAACAATTCAGCCGCAGAAAGGACGACATCGGCCAGGCTGCAGTACGAGTGCCCGACGAGCCCAGTCAAAGGCGAGAAAGTCCGACAATCCGTAAAGCGAGTGGCCAGAAAACTTTCCCTAATCTAACTTTTACGAAGTCGCATGAGCCGCTGTCGCCGAGCGGGAGGAAACGAGTGAGAAATCGCCGATTAGACTTAAGCGACTCGCCATTAGACTTAAGCGACTCGCGCATCTACCTCCGCTCAAACCGAGGACGGAGCGAAGGAACTATTGGAGCCGATATTACCGAGCGACGGAACTCCGAAGGAACCGGAGGACAATTTGGAGCGATGTGCAAGGACGAGCCCCGCCTCGCCGTCGATAGACGATGACGTCGCTGAAGGAGCTGAAGCTGACGAAACCTCAGCCGACAATGGCCGCCGCGCTCCAGCGAAGGAGGCGTCCATTCATCCGCCCTCATTTTCGCCTGAAACGGAGGACCAATATTTGCCAGACACGAAACTTCTAGCCAGGTAAATTCCGGACTGAGAGAAGCAAGATACCCTGAGCACCCCTCACCGCCCGAGCTACGACGACAGAGATCTCTAGCTGCGAGCCGCGCTTGGCTATTGCGTCGCCAGCAAGGGGTATCCTATTTACTTCAATTATTGACATTAAGTTATCAGTACTAAGTTAATTTCATTGGTTAAGTGCCGGACTTAATTCTTTCTTCAAAGAATTTTCATGCTTTACTCATTAAGCCGTTCGTAACGAACTTTGCTCTCTTCCCTCAAAGTTACTTAGCAAAATAGCTAATATTGGTTTTTCAATTGAAAAATGGAAGGAAAAATTCTGCGACCCGGATTCGAAACAGGAACCTCGACTATCATGGCCGATGCCTCTACCAATTGGGCTATCACGGACAGCCAAGCTGTCTCCAACTTTCTGATGGTTTGGAGTGGAGAAATTCTCGCTCTGCGGGCCAGGTTCCCGTCTCCCATTGGGTTTTCAACCGTGACAACTTGGTTGTCTTTAAGACACCTTGAGACAGCTTGGCTGTCTGTGGTGTCTGCAATAGCGCAATTGGTAGAGGCATTGGCCATAATAGTCGAGGTTCCTGGTTCGAATCCGGGTCGCAGAATTTTTCCTTCCTTTTTTCCTTCCATTTTTCAATTGAAAAATCATTACCTATGCTTGGAGACGCATCTCCAGTTAATAATAATTATTATTTAGCTAATATTGGTGTTTTGTGTTTCTTTATCAATAGCTTTGGGTCACGCTTCTCGAAAACCCTGCGGGGTCGCCGCCGTCCATAACTGCGATGACAAGCAACACAGGACCACGACGATATCGTATTCTGCAGTACACCTAATTAGAGGCACAGTTTCCGATTCGCTCCCTCACCTCACCGACCTTAGCGAGGACCAGTGAATTATTAAGGAACTTTCTTTGTAACCCATATTACATTTAAGCGTTTATGCTTTTGTATTACTTTGACTCAGCATCAAATTAAACTTTAACTTTAAAAATTTTCAGTCGAAATCTTGACCAAGTTAAGTAAGTTGATTGAAGCTGAAATAAAAGTCGTGATATTGTATCAGTAATGTTAAAAAGATGAAATAAATTTAATAATTTAATAGGCAAACAATATTTTTTATAAAAATTTATTTTCCGATAAAAATAAGAACATATTCTCTTTATTTTGTCTATACATTTGCATTTTTTTCACAAAAGGTTTCATTACGAAATATCTAACATCATTAAGCACTATTCAAATGTAAAACAGCTATTGGAGATCTGACAGAATTACAGTATATGTGGTATAAACAGTATTAGAATAAATTCTTTGTTCTTTTAGCACACGCATTTAGTGCGATTCAAACACATTCTTTATCCCGTTCATTAGCCCTTTTAATGTTAAGCTCGGTTCAATTTTACTGTGTCTTTATTGAATTTTTTAAACTTGTGCCATCGACTATTTCTGTGCACGAGGCAAATTGAGTGATGCTCTTCTTCCACAAGGCACTTTATCAGCGTTCCTGCTTAAGAAAAAATAAAGCAAGCTCAATATATTTATAAAATATAAGAAAATGTAATAAAACAAAATGGACATTTGTATTTTCAAAGATTGCTTGAATTGGCGTTGAATTGTTGGAGAATAGAAATATGAAAAAAGAAGCATTGAAAAAGCAATACATAATTTATTTAAAAATCTCAATTTAAACACACTTCGGCAAGAAGCAATCTATTTAAGAATTCTAAAGCGTGAGTCATTAGATATTATGTATTTTCTTCTTCAGAGCTTCCTCTTTCTTAGGTGAATTCTATGTTTAAACACTATATATTAAAATACGGAAGATAAGTACATTTAATAATAAATTAACATTCTTAAAAATATCATTTCGCATTCTAAATTCATGAAATTAACGAACACCTCTCCACTAAGTTAGGTAGAGTTAGATTAGGATGCCCTTCCTTGTGGTAGTCACACTGTGATGGCTCGATGTTGGCAGCAGTGGTTTACAGAAGGTACTCATACACGCAGACCTGGTTCCTGTCGCCCACGTATTACTGATCCATGCCAAGACCGTCGGATTTTAAGGGTAGCACAGAAAACTCGCACAGCATCCACAATAGAGATAAGGCCAGAGTGACACCATCCGTATAAAGACGGGCCATTTGCAATCGTTTACTTGCTTTATGACTGCGATCGCGTGCCCTCTAGCCAGACTTCCACTCCTGCCAGAACACCGTTCTGTTCGATTAAGCGGTATTGCGAAAGAGCTGACTGGCCCACTGTGTGGAGATCTGTTGTCTTCAGTGATGAGAGCCGTTTCTAAAAAAGCAGTCGAAAAACGCCCAGTGCAGGTAAAAAGTCCATGAAAAAAATGATCATAAGTGAAATTTCCTGTACCAAAGCTAAGTGAGAGTGATGACAAAAGTAGATACAAAAGTTAAATGGAAATAGCCAATGTTCTTACTAAATCGCTATTTAAGACCCAACTGTGGAAGTTTTGAAAATCTGATCAAAGCAAGAAAAAGGGAGGAAAAACTACGTCAAGGGGCAGATTCAGGTTCACAAAGCGAAGAAGAGTAGCCTTGTTTGACGTATTGGGTTATTATACAAAGCTGGCGAGGAATGGATTGCAAGCTCTGGGCTCATAATAAATGCACACTAAATCCAGGAAGCATTTCGTACGCAAGTCTTAGCTGTGAAACTTAAAGTAAATTTTCTGATAATTATGGTAATTAAACTCTGATGTTAAGTTCATTTTACGTGATTCATCGTAATATTTTCTTAATTCTTTTAATTCATGCAAATTCTTGTAATTAAAGTATTTGTTTACATTAAAATACCGTAGTTTAATTTTTCCTTGGACGTAAAATAACTGAAGGCAAAAATTATTTTAGTCCTAGCTCCGGGTGTTTTACCCTTACCTGTAGGGTAAAACCCCCATCTTGGAAGACATTTTTAATACTCAATTTTCATCTTAAGGAAGCTATAAAAAAACAAGCAAAGCGCTTAGTGATTTCCCATTACCTATTATAATAATGGGTACAAACAAAATTTCCATGCAATGACTTTGTTCTTTGTATAATTGAGTAAACAGAAAAATGGGCATTTTGCCCTGATCTACTCTAAGAAGTATAATGCATAATTTGAAAAAAAACCCAAAAAACTAAACATACTGGTTGAAAAAATACTCTTTTGGCATGTTAACTAGGCCACCAGGAACAACAAAAATATTAGCAATCAAAAGCCATGTTAAAATATCTTAGTGCAAGGAAAATTTTCAAATTTGAAAATTTTTCAAACACATAAAAAGAATTTATGAAAAAATATTCCAAATAAATTAGAAACATTTCTCTCAAATCAAAATGTAAAGTACATAGTAAAGAATGAATGAAAAAAGAATGTATCACTTTTACAGAGGTTGAGTCAAAAGTAGTGGCCGACTCGAAAAGGGGGGGTAGAGTTTGACGAATTCTGGGCGAAGACTATTTACCACAAGAGAAAAGAGTGGAAGAAACGTCAGTACGAATTTGAATGCCATAGACATTGTGCCACCTACATCAGCCAGTGTAAAAATACTAGTATGGCAGAAAAATTGGTGCGTCACTATTGGAAGAAGGGGACCAGTGCGCGAGCAGCAGCCGCCGAAATTTGCAGGGTGAAAAGTCAGGGACAGCACGACAGTGGTTCTCCCGCTTTTCGTCTGGAGACATGGGCCTGGAAGATACGCCAAGGAGCGGAAGACCCAAAAAAGTGGATGAGCGCAGCCCTATGGCAACAAGTGGAAGCCAACCCAGGCAGCACCACCCGTGGACTAGCGGCGAACATCGGGACATCACAATCGAGTGTGGTTCGACATCTGCACGCCATGGGAAAGGTCAACAGGAGCTGCCGAGTTGTGCCCCACGAGCTGACGCCCACGCAAGCACAACAACGGGTGATGGTGTGTCCTCAACTGCTGGAAAACCTCCGGTTCTGCCACATCCAACATACAGCCCCGACCTGGCACCTTCCGACTTTACCATCTCTTCCGGTCCATGGCACACTTCCTACGTGGATGGCGCTTCACCAATGTCAGTGAGGTTGAAGACGCCGTGCGTGACTTTTTTCGCCCAGAAACCGGAGTGGTTTCGCAAGGGCATCCGCCAACTGGCTGATCGTTGGTTGAATACCATCGAGCATGATGGACTCTACTTTGAAGATTAGCAATGAGTGGTTCCGGTTTGGTGCCCATTTAAAAGACTGCGCGGTGATCGGCCACTAGAAGGTATAACAACACGAATTCGCCATGCCATGGATTCAATTAGCTGCTGGAAGCATTGTTCCGTGATGTTTGTCCATGCAATGTAACAGCTGATCCCAGTTGATGCTTATTGGATGATGGTGGATCCATGCTTCGAATAACCCGTTCCAGTTCATCCCAAAGATGTTCGATTGGGTTCAAATCCAGGGACTCTGGTGACCGGCGGAGTAATTTGAATTTATTATCGTGCTCCTGGAACATTCCATGACGATAAGAGCCTTGTGACACGGAGCATTGTCTTGGTGGAAATATCCTTCCGATGGGGGAAATACAGTAGCCATGAAGGGATGAACGTGGTCGGCAACAATGTTCAGGTAGCTCTGACCATTAAGGCGTTGTTTTAAAGGTATCAGCAGACCAAGAGTATGCCAGGAAAACATTCCCCAGACCATTACAGAGCCTCCACCGGATTGAACAGCGGAAATCTGACAGGAGGGGATCTGCAACTCGCCACGTTCTCACAACAATTGAAAAATGCATTGAATTACTTGGCGAAATATTCGAAAATTTGTTATGATAAAGTTATTAGAATGTTAATGCAGTAACATTAAAATCATGGAATATAGTCAAATAACTGTATCTCAGAAACTATTAATAAAAGATTACATGTTTATATAAACTTTTTGACTTAAAAAACTCATACCCACACGAAAGATTAACCTTTCCTCCTGAGACACTCTGTATATTGCAGATAAAATACTTATAATATAGAAATATGCAAGAAACCAAAAGGCAAAACCCACAAAATTTAGTTCATTAGAAGTATTCCGTATGAGTGTCCCGTTTAACGCGACAAATGTCCAATAATCCAATTATTGCATACACGCGACTGGATGTTGGCACCTATGGCTTGAAAGGCACTTGTGATACGGCTTCGTAGTTTTTCCAGATCATTCGTTAAGTTTAGTACAATTTAGTACATAGAGAGTGTACTAATGTGGATTACCTAGAAAAGAGGTGGCCTGAAGAGCACGAGCCGCGCACGAGGAAGCTCGCTCACCGCTTTTGAAACGAGCGCTTCCACTTTCTCAAACAGGAGTCAGAGTCTAAAGTAATATATTTACACCTGCCATTTATTTTAATTCTTTGAAATTGCTTTGTCCGAATGTGAATAGGAAGGGAATAGTAGATATTGCATATTTACGTCGTCAAGTTATTTCAAATTTCAGAATTAAATTCAATAAAGCAATTCCATTTATCGCTCGTTAGTTTGTCTTTATTCAGATTTCGTTCACCCGCTCCCCTTCTCCTTCCTGGACTTCACCACCACTGCCCGCGAGCCGGGCTGTTAGCATGTCTCTGCTCGTGAGGACAAGCTGGCTCGCACGGTTATTTCCGTGCCCAGGACTGGTCTAAACATAATCCAAAAAAATAAATCAGAATCGATAATATTTAGTGGAATTGTAGCCACTTGTAAAGTGCCAGATCATCAGCAGTGGAGCGACCGATCCAGCGGTTAGGTAGGTGCTCATTCAGATAAAGCCGCACTTGTTACTGATAAGGAGGTGCTTATATGTTACCTGTATATTGGACCAGCTATCAATTTTTTTTATTTTTTCGCTGTTTCAACCTGTCCAAATGTTACATAAAGAAGCGGAGTTTATATATTAGTTACAGAAAACATATTGTTTTGCTAAAAACTCTTTTACAGATTGTTCCATTTTACACGCGCCTTTGTCTAAAATGATTCACACTGATTCAACATAAAACATATGAAGCTAACCTAAATTTCGGCTTAATATTGTTCACGTATTCGCTTTTTTTTTTGCTTTACTTTTTAGCTGTGATATCCAATCAGTTTGTTGTATAAAAATTAATTTTATGACAGCTTATTTGCACGTATCAGAGAAGAAATTGCATCACTAATGGCTCTTTAAATGTTTCGCCAGATTCAATATAGTGCTTATGACTAGTTAAATTTACACAAACAGCACTATATCGAAAAGGGCGGCTTTCCAGGTAAACCACAAAAACCACGCCAACGATTTATTTCAATTTACAGATCAATGTAAATTAGAAAACACTTATTAGAAACAGTTTTAAATTGGTATTTTTTAAAATTGTGCCTCGTGCAGAATTTTAAGAATGAATAATTTTTCATTTTTCTTTCAGATTCTGATTGTATTGGCCATAATCTTCTGCTAATTCACACCCATGTTCGTCCCATCTAAAGATCACATTAGACATGTCTTACTCTGCAAGCACAGCAGCAAAGTATCTTCAGAGAGTATATGGGGATGAGTTAGTGAGTGAAAGAAGTTGCAGGAGATGGTTTGAGCGATTCAGAAGAGGAGATTTGAGTTTGCACGACGAGCCATAAAGGTCGTCCAAACCAATTTGATTGTGAAGAATTGGAAGCTGTTATCATCGAAAATCTAATCATAATTTGTGAGAGAACTTGTAAGCTAACAAAACAATAGAAATTATGTTAATAAATAAAATATTTACTTAATCATAATATTTTTCATTTATAATAGAGACCTTATAATTTGCAGTTACTTTTGCACCAACCTAATATTAGAATAACTGTCAGAAGATAAAAGCGAAGAGCGATCGCATAGAGATCGAGATGACCATAGGAAAGATGATTGAGCAGAAAGAGATGATGACCATAAAGTACAAAGCAGAAGAGCTTTACAGGAAAGACACCCCCATGGGAGAATCCAAGTGAAGAGAGGAAAAGAAATAAGGGGAGGAAGGAGAAAAGAGGAAAAAAATCAGGGAGAAGAGTTTGGAACTCGAAAGAGTGTGGTCGCAAGTGATTTGCGGGAAGAAAGAGGAAAACACCGCGTAATTAGTAAAGAGAAGAGAGAGCCATGCAGGAAGAAAGAATATCTTAAGAGCGAGAATAGAACAGATGCCAGTTACGAAAGAAAGGATTTTCGGAGAAAGAATTAGAATGCTCGAAATGAAAGAGACAATTTTAAGTCGATTAAGGAGAAAGGACTTTAATACTTTGTATAAGAAACGAAATTCAAGGACTGAAAGTTTTGAACGAAGAGTTTCTGACGAGACGAAGGAAAGGCGAGTAATTAGAAATAAGAAGAATTCAAGAGAAACGGATTCTGTGAAAAACGATATCGGCGGAAGCGACAGCGAGAAGGAGTTGACGTGAGAATGGAAGCGACGCTAAGACAAAGCGAAACGGAAAGTTTGACCGAAGTTCCGAAACCGTAAGTGAGACTTATAGTTTGCGCCTTTCTTAAATTGCTAAATACGTGCTACTATTATTTAGGCGTCATTAACTTAAAACGACGGGATATTTCTTAAGCGTAAAATATGCGTATAGCCATATATTGTGTTAACTGCTTTACTAATGCTTTACAACGTTTATTGCATGTATGTGGTAGCGACGACCACTCAAAGTCTCCTTATGGAATTCAGAAAGTGAGCCGACAACCGTTAAGAATTGGTTGGTTACCCCGAGACCCGACATTTACTGTTCGCACGCCACGAGAAGACCGCTGAGTTGCTTAAAGTGCTCGTATGATGTCGCTGTAGTTGCAGATCAGTCTATAGTTATGAAGGGAGGAAAAACGCTAAAAATCAAGTAGCGCAAAAATGAGTTCTGGCCATGTTTCCAAACAAATGAAAACGTTTACACGGAGAGGTAGATACTAGTAGTAGATACCTGAGAAATATGAAAAAAATAAGAGAAGAAAATCGTCAACACTGAATAGATTCATCTGCAACTGCAGCGACACTACACGAACATATTAAGCAACGCAGCAGTCTTCTCGTGGCGTGCCGACAATACTCAGTATGAGCAACGTCTGACTCAGATTTCGATATCATTACTTGTAAGTACAATTGTCGTCAAAAGTTTTGTCCCAGTACAAAGTACAGAGTTTTGTCGTCCGTTTGCGCACTTTCTTTACATTCAGTACTGATCCCGTTGCATGCCATTTCGCAATTAAGTTTTTCATTGCACTCTTAGCAGGAGGTTTTGCATGCACAGCACCAAATTGAAACTTAATTTTAAACTCATCTGCACACTGTTTCCATGACCCAGTATGCTCTACCACAAAAAATGCGCTATTGCAGAGATAACACCATTTTCGCCACTTCGCACAAACGACTACCATGCACACCAATGTCCCTCTCTCAACTGCGCAATATCACATGAATGACAAGTCATTTGAAAACTTACTGCGCAATATTTCACGCCGGGCCACTTTTAATAAACTCACCCTGTATTTTTTGTAGCGTTCATCTTTACTTACACCTGCTATAAACATTCCCAAAAGTCCCTCTTTCTTTTTCTGTAAGCATTTTCACAGTTAACAAAACAAGACTCACATTTATTACACCATTACAGATTTTAATCATTATTAACGTAAGTGCTTATAAACCCCTGCAAAATAATGGTTTATTCTGAAAACCTATTTGTGGTGGTGGCACCTGAAAACGTTCATTCTGAAAAACGGCAGCACTTTGTACTGGGACAAAACTTTTGACGACAATTGTACCTGGTCACTTATTTGAGATAACAATACGGCTCATCTTCCGTACTTCATATTAATAAAGGATTTGCTCTGCTCGATTTATGAATAAGAAAATTAATTGCGTGCTTCTCTATCACTCTCAGGATGGAGCCCCCACCCATCTCATAGTGGGCATAGGACTTGTCTGAAAGTTCGAGAGGAGTTCCTAAAGCAGAGGTATCATTATATATGTTAAAGAAGTGATTTTACGCAAAGGATGTGAACTCTTAATTATAGCAACGAAAAGTGGCCCGGCGTGAAATATTAATTCTTTATTAACTTTAAAGAGTTATCATAATTCTATTAATCCTACCAGCTACATTTGAATTACTGTGTAATTATTTATTTTTGTGAAGTAAAACTTATTATTAAATTCTATCAACACGTCCTCCCTTTTACTCTGCTGTCACTTTTTGCCTTATTTCCTATAAGTGCTTGCAAATTGCGTACTTAGCTTGCCTTGCATACAAAGACGCTAT
>JAHWFO010008662.1:664-11692 GCA_023313115.1 Rhysida immarginata
CATGTACCTGCGTGGGAATATGAATGCCCTGGGTGCATTATTCTGGCCTTTTTATTCAATAATCCATTCCAGTGAATTCTATTCAAAACAAAATTGTAGCATAAACAAATGACAAATGTAAAAAGAGTAAAAGGTAACCATTGTCTAATTAAACTAAAATAAGTAAATGTAGTTTTTCCAAATTGGTTTCATACAATTTTACATGAATTTCAAACATTTTTAAATACACTGCTGGCAAAAAAAAAATGCTACACGATTTATTTGAAATTTTGCACTCGTGTAGCATCGGTGGCAACAAGAAATGATTCAAATTGCAAGACAATACGTCCACAAGAACGTTTTGCAGGGTGGCTCCCATGCCTCTCCTGGAGAAGAATGGTTCCGATCAGTTAGGTATCTGCATTGTACTGGAACAGTGGACTGTAGGTGTGGTGACAACAGTTGCAATGCCTCGTACACGCCGCCGTGCTCCTGTGCAACAATTCACGGAGTTTGGCAGAGATCGGATTGTGGGACTTCGAGAAGCTGGATTGTCTCATCGGCGTATCGAAATGCAGATCGGTCTTCATGTTTCTGTGGTAGTTCCATGTTGTCGGCAGGGGTTTACGGAAGGAACGCACTCACGTAGACCTGACTCTGGACACCCACGCCAAGATCGTCGAATCGTACGAGAAGCTTTGAGCAACCGTACGGCATCCACAGCAGAGATAAGAGCCAGAGTGGCACCAGCTTTGTCGAGATGGACCATGGGTCACCGTTTGCTAGCTGCAGGACTGCGGGCATGGGCCCCTCTAGCCAGAATCCCACTTCTGCAAGAACACCGTGCTGCCGCGAAAGAGCCGACTGGAGGTCTGTGGTCTTTAGTCATGAGAGCAAAGTCTGCATGTACATCAGTGATGGACGTGTACGTGTGTGGCGAAGAGCAATAGAGCGCCATTTTCCACAGTGCATCCGTCTACGGCACACAGGTCCAACGGTGTGGGGTGCGATCAGTTACAATTAGCCATCACCCTTAGTGTTTGTGGATGGAACACTGAACAGCGTTCGATACGTCCAGCAGATTGTGGAACCTGTCCTTCTTGCAGCAGGAGGATAACATGTTTTTCCAGCAGGATAACGCCTGTCCAGACACTGCCCCTGGTAACTTGCAGGCCTTACAGTATGTGGCACGACTTCCCTGGCCATCACGATCTCCCGATTTGTCATTAATTGAGCATGTGTAAGACATGATGGGACCTAACTTTCATCGTCGCTGCTCACCACGGTGTCCCAGAGGTGACAACCAATGTTTGGAGCGTTTAGGAGTGTCTTAAAGGACCCACTTTTTGTCACTGGTAAGTATTCGATTAAATATGGGTGCGTTACGATGTCGAGAAAGCAACGACATGCAGTTGATTCTTGTTGGATTCCGAGAATGTGTGGGGTACCCATTTGCTCAACTTGTACGTCTTTCCTAGGCTGTGCAGGTGACGTCTAGCTGATACCATCTGGCAAGTTCACCATATGTTCAACTGTTCATCTGTCTTCCTCTAGGGCCTGATCATCACTGCGGGGTTCATCAGAAATGGCAAATTCTCCCGACCTGAATTTCTGGAACCAGTGCCTTGCGGTGCGTTCATTCACAGCATCGTGAACCAAACGCAAGACACATTCGGCGACTCGATGCTGCTGCTGACAAGCCCACCTTGAAGTCATAAAGCAAATATACCTAACCATTTCTTTTGATACCTCCATTTGTCTTCACTTCTGCACTTTTGGGGTTACCTGCTATTTAGAAATGTATGAAAGCAATTGATAAAAACTGATGATGAATACTAAACCGATCGATACCGGGTTGCAATTTTTCGAAAGCATAGCCAAGTTTTGCTTAGTTTGCTCAATTTAAATAAGCGATCGTTAAAGTTGTGTCGTAGCTATTAGCGGCGGCGATTCTCAGATTAGCTGTTAGACCTATTTCTATAAAAGTCTCTACTATTCTATCACGCAGATATTAATTTTTTTTATTAAAAATGTTGATATTGCTTTTTAAAGCGTTGTATAATCTTCCAATAGTTTCATTTTCGCGAATAACAAAATTTGCCCCAGTTCTCGAATTTCTACGAGACTGCTTTCTTTTTAGACACTTCGAGTGCGACCTGTCCCACCCTTTTAGACCTGCTCAGTAGTATCTTTCTCTATTCGTCAGTAGGGCTTGGCTTGCGTTAAGCATCATCAACAATCCCACGAAACAACAATGCAGTTTGGTATGTCACCATGGCAACCGTTCTTGCTGCTACTTCTATGAAAAGAAGAAAGGGAACTAACTACTCGACTTTGCTTGGGAGCCATAGACAGCGTAGACACCTGGAACTCGAGCTGCAACATAACTCAAGTGAAGTGACGTCATTGTTTGCATTGTGCGTTGGGGTATGAACGACCCGCTGGATTTAGAAGGTAACTTTGCCTTCTTTCCACTTAGTAATAGTCCTTCCTCTGTGTCGTTGGCTCCTCTTCGTGGTGCGTATGTGGGAGAAAACCAAAAAACAGACTCCGTTCTTAAACCGAATCTTTTCTGAAGCAATTCAGAACAACAACTTGGACAAATCTTGCCAATAGCACCCGCCAACTGGCACGAATTCTCCGTAACGTTGATGATGTCATAGGCTGGAGCTGCAATTTATTTAATGCTGGTTTATCCATATGAATGAGTTCCCGTTCGGATTAAGTATGCAAATGAGTTGACAGATAAATATGCAAAAAGATAGCGAGCGCCTGAATCCTTGTTGGTGTAGGCGCATTCCTTCATTGATGTTGAGCCCTTGTTCATGCAGACTCTATTTTTTTCAGAGTTCATCTTAAGCCCGTGCAAGAGTAGGAATTTGTTTTGCATAATTATTATTATGGACTCATTAAGAGGCGAACGTGCAGGTCCATGAATGGGCTTGAAAAACTTGATTTTGAGTTGAATTCATATTTCGCGTGAAAAACTACAAAAAAACTTGTTACAAATTGTGCAAGTGTAAAATTTGAGTAACTGTGCAAGAGATGACTGGAATGAATTTCTGTGAAAATTCTCATGTTGTTGGATAGGTCGCAGGAGCCACTTTCCGTTTGAAAAAAATGATCACCATCCTGTATGCCCACGTGAGATTGGTGGTGACAGCTTGCAAACGGGGAAAAATAGGTGAAATCTGACAAGTGGAATGAATTTCTGAGAAAATTCTCTTGTTAATGGATAGGTCACATGACCCACTTTCCAGCACTCTGTATTTACACTTCCGCCGGTGAATGGAGTACACAGAATGGACTGAAGGTTCTTGGAATGTGAGTAAGCGATGGATACGTGATTGAGTGAGACCCCCTACATACCCTCTCTCTCCTGATTGGTTGTATGTCCCCAGAGCTGCTTTTTCTCTTTGCAGTGCTTTGAAGAGTTGAGGATCTTCTTCGAGGATCCATTTTAGTGTACGAAAATAGTCCGACTACCTGTGATGTACTTTAAGTGGCGCGTCGACAGCCACATAAGAAAGTGAGTGAGCTGCACTTGTTTGTCTTGTGTATGTGTGTGTGCATGTGCTTGTAGGACTACCTAGTTCAGTGTTGTTTGCTCGTTGGCAGGATACGCCAGATGAGGGTGCTAGAGGCGGCGAGAGCTGCCAGAGGAGATGAAGAGAAGTTTGAGGAGAAGAGGCAGCAGCAACAGCAGGTGAAGGACGAGGAGCCGTGGGAACTGGAAGTGCAGGAGAAGGAGGAGGAGGAGAAACCTGACAAGCTGAAGAGTGGACGCTCCATGAAAAAGAATCTCCAAAAGCAGGAGCCTGATGACCGCGGCTACGTCCCCTTCATCATCGGTGTCGTCTTGGCCCTCGTTGCTGTTGTTCTCATCGCCATCATACTCTTTGTACTTTACATTTGAACGATGGTTCCATTTGTTTATTTGTTTTGTAAATAAGCTTAGGACGTTCCTATGAACAAATTATGAAGAGACAGTCAATAAATAAACAGTGTAAATTCTTGAACCACCTGTTTCTTTCTGGACTCTTCTCGAATTCGCCATTCCGGAGTCTCCTTTAATCCGGAGGTCCCCCTTTAAAATCCTGTTCTGTAGGGTTCTCAGCTGCTCCGTTTGGTGCGATGGCTTTGTTATCAGCGTTTTGCCCTTCTTGTCGATGAAATTCAAATCTTGTGGCTCAATCCATGCCAAGTGGTCCGGTTCCAAAATTCTGGCCATTTTTGTTTTTGGCGTTTGCAGGTCTCTACGATTTTCTTAATGATTCGGCACTGGGGTGTCCTATCCTTTTCAAATAAACTGCATTGGGTTCATTACATTCTGGCCTACAAATCCAAAGAGGATTCTTTCATGTACTCTTTGGAACACAAAGTTATCGATTGCAAACGAACGAAATTCAGTTTTCGTAGGTAATCTCTCAAAGAAATGCTTTTCTGTACACTGAGTGGCCAGTTTATTAGGAACACCCATGACTATGCAAATTCGTTGGCATAGCAATGACTACGTATCAGTTGGTCACGTGACAGTCGGTACCAATATAAAACGAGAACACACCTGTCAACTACTACTGGTTTGACCGTCACCATGGGGAAAACAAAGGATCTGAGCGACTGGATGAGAGTTGGTGCCCGGCGAGGTGGACTTGAGTATTTCCGAAACCGCACGTCTTCTAGGTTTTTCCCGAGCAACCATTTCAATGATTTACCAGGGCTGATTAAACAGCCAAAAAAACCGTCCAGCCAGAGACACGCGTGTCATCGATCCATGGGAATAGAAACGTCACCATGGAGTAAAACACTGGACCGCAGAATAGCATCTCTGAACGCAATACACGTCCTACATTAGCAAGGATGGGCTACAACAGCCGACGACCGCTCCACCCAAAACCGCAAAAAACCTCTCCAATTGGCCCGTGATCACCAACACGGCACCGTCGACGACTGGAAGAAGGTTTGCTGGTCGGATGAAGTGCGTTTCTATTGCACCACGGTCGATGCAGAATTTGGAGACAACAGCACGAAGCGGTTTCCACTGTTCAGGGTGGTGGAGGTATTGTCATGGTTTTGGGAATGGTTTCTTGACCTACTTTTGGTCCGCTGATACCTGTAGAACAACGCCTTAATTAATGGTCAGGATACTTCCAGCAGTACAATGCTCTGTCAGGTGGCTCGTGTCGTCATGGAACGATTCCAGAAGCACGATATTGAATTCAAGTTACTCCTCTGGCTAATACAATCCCCGAACTTGAACCCAATCGAACATGTTTGGAAAGAGCTGGAACGGAATATTCGAAGCATGGATCCACCAGCATCAATAAGCATCAACTGGGAGCAGCTATTGCGGACAAACATCACGGAACAATGCTTTCAGCGGCTAATTGAATCCATGCCACGGCGCAACACACGATCAGGGGGATGTTCCTACTAAACTGGCCAATCAGTGTAATTACTTTACATAAACTCTCAATGGGAAGTAGCTTACCCTTTTGTTTTAAAAACTGAATCTGATTTTTTTTTCAAATTTTGAGTCGCAATATCTCTATTGGGGGACCAGATAAAAAAACTCAAAAGTTTACACATATAAAAGGCCTCTTTTAGTATCAAACTTCAGTAGATTCAAGTCAACGTTACTTAAAAAAATTGTGAATTTGAGCAAAAAATGCTCGATTTCCACAGACGGGATAAGTAGACAGAAGGAGTTGTTCTGTTATTTCTAACTATGGAGACCACATTTCTTAAAAATCTATGAATAAGTATGCAGCTGCTCAATATGCAATTTTGTATTAATTCAGATTACTGGTTCACTCAAGCATCTACAAGTCTGTGCCTGCCCTGTGTGTTCCCTTATGACCATGGCCAAAACTCGTATCATTCGTCAAGTGGCACACAAAAAAAGCGCTAAACCGCAAATAGCGTCGCAATCCAGCAAAAACTTGCGTCCTTTTTCTTACCTGCTACGAAATATCCTCAAAAATACCAAACGCAACTATCAGGTTGTTGCATATCAAATGTCGGATTTCGAGGTGGGTTCCGCGCTTCAGCACGGTTTCCACGTTTAGTAGCAAGTACCCATAACAAAGTGGTACATTCCCAGAGACAAGCCTCTCAGCGACCAGCTGCCTGAAATTGGCATGTCTGCGATGATATTTGAACCCAAGCGAAGATAGTCATCACTTCATACGTGTGATATTGCATTATCATTTCAAGTTGAATCACACTCGAAACATCAATAAGGTATTCGGTGTAGGCACCCATAAACAAAAGTACTGTCGAACACTGGTTCCGAAAATTCCGGGCGGGAGTGACGGACCTGGCGAATGAGTCACACGGCAGACAACCCAACGGGTTGAATGACGCTTATCTGAAGCGATCCGTGGAAGGGGACCCGTCAAAAACTGTTCGGGACCTGAATTTTTCAACGCTATACCTACAGGGTGAGAAATAAGCTACGTAAAAATGGTGATTTAGGAGTAAACAGGGTGTGTTCTACAAGTTTTCTATTGCCATTTTTAAAGTTACGGTTAAAAAGTTCCATTATGATTAATGTAATCAATTTCAACTCCTGCTTTTGTTATAAATATGTGAAAAATGAAGAAAACCTAAAGAGGTGGCCCACTTCCTATTTAGGGGTAAATTAAACGAAAGTCACTTTTTAAGAATTCCAATTTTGAACATTTTTTATTGTCACCTGAAATGAATCAGTATGCCAGATTTGGAGTCAAATGACCAAAGGGAAGTGGGTTAAAATTTGATTGCAAGTTTTGAACGAAACAATCTGACAGAAGTTGTGAGTTAAGTACGGGGGAAGGGTTCAAAAGATTATGCAAATGAGGCTTATAATTATAGAAAAATATACAAAAAAACGTAACAATGACCAAAATCCTTCAAAGTACTCTCCCCCGAGGTCTATGCAAAGTTGTAGCCTTTCAAGCCTCCCACTTCTTAAAGGGCAGACGGTAGTCTTCTTCTGGTATTGTCTGAAGAGCTTAATTTACTGCTTGTGCAAGATCTTGGACCCGACGAAATGGCTTTCCAGCAAGTTTTCGGGAGAGTAGGTAGGATGCAATATTTTTCTTGCTGTAGATAGACAGACAGTAAGAGCGTTCGTCTTTTGGGCACTCGCCTTGTCATGCAAAAGCAAGATTCTGCTGTTTGATTTTATTAATTAACTGAGACAACTGAGCAATGTTTTTTGTAATTGTAAGACCCTCTGGCAGAAAACTTAAAGAAAACACTGAACAGTCGATGCCGAATCATTGGCGGCGCCAACTTGAGAAGGAGGTGCAGGTGGTGACTGATCTGGCTCTTTCGGAGGTGACCACTGACACTGTTGTTGTCCTTTGGCTCTGCTGCTTCGCCTTCGTCCTCGTCATGATCGTCGTCTACTCAGTTTTCTCCTGAACTTCTTATGCTGTGAACCCTTTGCATCCAACGTGAATGTGCGATAAAGGGAGAGTAAGTAAACTGATTAATTATTTAGATAGGACCAGGTCGTTCAGTCTTTTCGTTGTTTAAAGTGGCGTCCTAGAGTCATGATAAAACGTGATGAATTGAGTGGTTGTCATAAAAAACGCAAAGCGCTGTCTTTTAAAAGCAGGGGAAATCTTTATTACAAACAAAAGAATAACAATTGACCAATAACAACATTTCGGTATGATGATAATAATAATGAAGAAGATAATGATGATGATGATGATGATAGATCTGTGCTGGGATTCAGGTGGTGATGAGCGGCGTCGTCTCCTGAGTTGATGTCACTGCCCTTCTCTTCCTCCAGAAGTAAATACCCAAACTGAACGCCATCTGAAAAGGAAAGACAGGCAGACTATGTTAGGCCAGGTCAGGTGAGGTGGGTAACCGACACAATGAGCAAATGGTCTGTGCTACTCACGACGAGGACGTGAAGAGCGACGACCACGAGCGTGGCGTTGCGAAAGCCGATGGCGTCGTTGAGCACACCGGACGCCGATGGGCCTATGAAGCTCCTGCGTTTTAGGGTTAAAATAGAAATCCTTGTTAAAACTGGAGGGAGTAGCGGTGCGAAACGAGGGTTGTTGTAGGATACTTACCCCAAAGCGAGACCAGAAGACCACAGCCCCGACACCATCCCGTACGTCTCAAGGTTGTTGGGGTACCCGGCGGCGCTAAAGGGTGACAAAGTGAAGGGGGGGGTTGGTTAAGAGGAACCCTTCTATAGGCCATATAATAGAATTCATTGTGCTAATCAAAATAACTTGTTATCCAAATGACTTTGATAACTTGCATATCTAATGAGCTTATCAAATGGCTTATTCAGGTAGCTATCCTGATTTATGCAAATAGATTATCTAAGTGGTTTATCCAACTAGCTTATCTACACTGCTTTGCAATGAAATTGCTCCACCCACAAGGAGTTCTCCGAATGAGCCAAAAGTAGGGAGATACATCTGAACACACCTTTATTACGTGCACTCGTTTGTACAGGGTGCCTAGATAAGTGCGGAGAAGGGTGGTGATCAACGCTTATGTGGCCGCCATCTTTGGGGCAATTTGAAGGCGGCGAAAAGTGGAACTAATCTCTGTTGTTAGTGTAGGCGCCATTACTGTGTTTGGCAGAACATCCATTACTATATATTCGCTTTGTCGCCACCTGAGAAAGCACCAACATCGTGCTTCTAGTGTGAAATTTCTTAAGCGACCTCTCCCAAATTTAGATGCTTTTTAATAAATGCTGTAAGCTTATATAATTTCCTAAATATCTCTAAACAATCATTCTGGTATCACTGAAACGACGGTAACATGGTTGAATATCGACATCTTTTAGGTATCAACAACCACGACCAGGATTTTTACATGAGAAAAACATTCTAAGACGCAGAAAGATATAAAACCCAAGTGTGAAACGTTTACTACAATTTAAAGCTGGACAAGAAATGGGCATTGAGTTTTACTGTGTTTGTAAACAAACGATGAAGATGAGGGGTCTGACAATACCCTGAATCTTTGACAAAGATAAAATGAATCTCGGCGAATCTCACCGAATCTGTTCTGAATCCCATGTTTTTGAATCCTGAATCTAACTTCAGAAACCGATATCTCGCCCTAGGTTCCCGTAAAAAACGAGACAAGAAAAAAAGTTGCTGCATTTGGCCCATAGATATGAATTAGAAAATGGTTTCTAATTCATATCCAGGATTTGGCCATGGTCTTTTTATCCCCTGGTCTGTGCACAGGTCCTAATCAGTTGGGCTATTGTCAAGGACACACTATAGATGGCGTTAAAAACTACTTTTACCGAGGAATAGCATAGTTTTCCCCTACAGGAACCATGGAAAAAATTCTTTTTTCTTCCTTAAACACATTTAATAATTGAGTAAGTATAAATGGTCATAATGTAGCATTGATTAAATTTCTTATCAATTCATTTTTATTTCCATTTTATTTTTGGAGGTAAATCAATACTCCTTTATAACAATGGAAAGTCAATAAAATAAAGTTTAAAAACTGCATCTATTTAAGAATTCACCAAGTGGTAGGTGGCGAAGAGGCTAGCATGCTCACTTCTGAGTCGCTTGGTCGCGTGTTCGAGTCCCGCCTAGGGGATGGACATTTGTATTTTTCCGTTTTACTTTCTTTATCCACTTAGCAGTCACACGATTAAATTTGTTTAGCCTGAAAAGAAGAAGAAATGTGAGATGTTGATGAATTGAAGATCTACAAATGAAAGTCAGCCTTTCTTCTAATAATTGGACAACATTTCAAATTTGTCAACTCATCAAACGTAGATTACTTTAAATTTATTTCGTTTCATTTCAATCCTTCCACGTTATGTAAAGGAGAATTACTGAAAAGTCGTAGTTAACGCCATCTAGCGTACAATATCGGCTACAGACCAAACTTTAACGTAGCCGTGCACAGACCAGGGGATTAAAAGACTATGAATTGGCTATGAATCTCGATAAATCGTTGAATGTTAATACACGAATCTCTGAATCTGGGAATCTCGTAGGATTCGCGGAAATCTGGCAAATCTGAATCAGTTAACAGTTCCCTGAATCTTGATGAAATGATCGAGATTCACGAATCTTTGCCATAATTTTGTTGAATGTCAGACCCCTCGGATGAAGGCCATTTTTTTGCCAACCAAAGCAATGGTCGACAGGCTTTCAAATGGGGACGCGTTGATGGCGCTGAAAGCAGCTCGTGAGCGATTTACTCATTTCATATCGTTGGTGGTGACAATTCGCCATTTTGTGGGTTCCGTCCGCCATTTTGAATCCGAAAGTACTCAGCCACGCACATGCTTTTTGTACAAATACTCGCTTGGTAATGATAGAATTTTCTTTGTTTAGTTTGCTGATCTTTTTCTAGTTGAATCACTTGACCTTTTCAATTAGATTATGAACATCGAATTATAACGAGCAGACGATGCCTGGTTGCTGCAGTAATTGGTCCGAAAAAGGTGGAAGGCTTATTCGTTTTCCTGCAAGTGTTGCAAGGAGAAAATTATGGCCACTTAAAATGGGGTGTGTCCCGCAATAATCCAATTCTTTAATTAAACACCAATCTATCTCTATTCCCACCAATTCCACTTAAAGCTAACATGCGCTTGATCAGATAAAATGTTCCCAGGAGAGAGACAAATGAAAATACGTAGGGTAGATAGAGAATTTATTCAATTTAAATGATGGAAAATACGCGGTAGGGGTTAGTTTGTTAGCAACAGGGAATATTAACGAGAGCTTGCTATTACTTTCTAAATTTCACCAAATTTTCTAAGAGATTCTTTCCCTTAAAAACTAACCCACTTCACCTATGAGATCTCAGCATTTATTACTTGAACGCAAACCCACAAGTACTTAGCTTTATTTGCACACTCATTGTTTTTCAACGATGCACTTAAAGTTGATGCTGTATCGACGCTCCCTAAGTGGTTCCGCTGACGATACTTCGGGTGTGTACCTTATCGATGCCCCTTCATTGTCACACCAATCCTGCTCAAGTCCTAACTCCTTGTTGGTGGGGCAATTTCATTGCAATTCTGCTCTGTACTGTGTTCAT
>JAHWFO010008662.1:17183-95103 GCA_023313115.1 Rhysida immarginata
TGGACTAAAACAATGCTGTGCACAGAGCAGGGGATTAAAAGACTATGCTAATATCAACACTTCCTAGAAAGAAAGCCAAACAACTGAAACGTCATACATTGTTACATCATCATATTTCGACCATTGTTAACCGCATTTCTACCAATGATAAGCTTTAAATTTGTTCGACTTATGATAATGTAACAATGTATGACTTTTCAATTGTGAGGCTTTCTTTCTAGGAGGTGTTGCTAATATCCAAGAAGGAAACAGCGATGGTTACATTGCTGCTTCGACTAAGAAGATCAGGTCATTTTTCAATGCCAGGGCCTGTCTTTTTCGTTAGCTACGATGCTTGCCTTAATCATTCACGTTTTAAGGGAAAAGTAATAAATAAATAAATAAATAAAAATCATTATTATTCCTTTTTTTTTATTAAAATCTTTGGAGAGATGTAAGATATTATTCTAAAATAAATAAGAGAATATACAACTTGTAGGGCGTGAAGCAGTTCAAGCTTTTGCTGAAAAGTGAGGGTACTTTCCCTAACGAGCTAATAACTATAATAGAGAAAATTCATTTTTCATATGATTTTTGTAATGTAGTAAGTTCCTCTAGAGAATGTTTATCTAACCATAAAAAATTATAAAGATCTCAACTGATTGTTATGAGAGGGCAAATATTGCTGCTAAAACCGATACTGCTGCATTCAGGACATGATTCCACCCTCTGTGACTGAATGGAACTCTATTGAAACGGTTACATGTTGATGAGGCTGTAAACCAGAGGTAATTCAATATGAAGTATTTTTCAATCTAGGCTGAGGTAATTCAATGCTTAGAGGAGCCTTTCTTTGCTATTCTAAAATGTTAACGATGCAATGTCGAATTTTCCTGGGCGAGCCCAATCGGACACGAGTTTCCAGTGCAAGCATTTTGGAAAATTCTTTTCGTTTTTCCAAAGTGAAAACTTTTACTTTATTAATTTCAAGGATTTTTCTTATTCATATTCAAATTAAGATATTGCAAAATTTCATCAAACCAACAGACAGAGTAACGCCGGGCATATCAGCTAGTAAATGCTTATAAAGAAGTCCTTTGCAGTGTACGTAACCGTTCTAAATTGTATCACGAGTAGCTAATGAATTGACATTATCTCTATTTCTAACTGATAATTGAAATCGGTTGTGTTGAAAACGCAGGGAGTTTTTATTATTCATCGGGAATTGGGACTATTTGTGTGAAATAAACAGATCATGGCTTACCCTTGTGAGGCAGTCATGATGCAATGGAGGCTCGATGGCTGGGTGTTTCACTTATGCACACTTGACATTATGACTTAATTTTGCCAATTGAATCAACTGAACAAACAGAAAAAGAAGTCCAGGAGTAGCAAAACGGTAGAGGATGAATTTTAGATTTGAATCAACTGGTTGGGTTGGTGGTTTGAGGTTTTGATGAAAGACCGCAGGTTGATTGCAGGTGGGATTTCGCTCTAAAGTTGATTACAGGTTGAGGATGAGGGCGTTCTCGGGATGTAAAATTGATCACATATACATATGGACTAGAGACTTACTTGTACATTTATTTCCGGGCATTAATGTTTTTTTAATTTTCGAACAAGACACCAATTCTAGTCCAAATATTTACGCTCGTTGAATTATATTAAATTTAGCATCAATAAGAAATTGTTGGTGACACGAGAACCTTTCGGATCATCTCTGATCCTTTTTCAAGTGTAACAAATAAAGTCACAGTGATCAGTATATACAATAGATCTAGCCCACTTGGATGATGACATAACGCTAATTCATTGATACAGCTTAAAACTGAAAAATAGTTTCGAAAAACTATTACAAAAAATATATAAAAAAAAAACTGGAATGGCGGAATGATAAATTCGTACAAGCCTCCCACCAGGTCATATTACGGATTCAGAAAAAATTTTTTGGGGGGGGGCGGGGAGGAGTCTTTAAAACTCCAAAATGGCTCTTCGCAGCCAGTTTCTTTTCAGAAAAAGGTTCGTCTCGATGAGAGGAGGCCGTTCATGTCGTTTTTATTTTGTTTGGATCGATGAAATGAATGCTTCTGCCAATTCTTCATTTCTAGGAAAAAAAAAATTTCTGTCGTTAATAATTATTACAAAAAAAAATCAAAAAAAAGATCGCCTTAATGACGAGTATTCATGTTTGGTTCGTTTGTTTGAACGCTACAGCCATTTTTTAATTTACAGAAAAAATTAATATCTCTAAAAACTCTTAGCAATCGACCTAAGACAGTTTAAGGTACCCTCTAAGCATGTGTCATTTTGATTCGCGTCTGCTATTTGCCGTCTAGCTCCACAAAATTGGTCACACGCGTACAAACAATAATAGAAAAGAAAGTTTCTTGAATGAGCAATATGCTAGAGTATTTGTTACGCCAACGCGTTTCGGTTAACACCATCTCCACGGATCGGCCACGATGGCTCAGTGGTTGCGTAATCGCCTCTGATGCCCGAGGACGACGAGGATTTTTTCAAGGGGGAAATCCTGAGATCACGCACTTCCTTCCGAAGGGAAATAAACCCGTTGGTCCCGTGTAGTCGTTTGCCGGCTGCACTTACGTTAAAGAACCCTTGCGAGGCAAAATTTGCGGCCCGTATAACGCCGTCCTCAAATGACCATATCATTATCGGGAAAATTCTTTAAGATATCGACAATTATATCTTTGTCAAAGGAGGTCTGATTATTCAGTAACAGCAGATTTATTTTCAACACTAAGAACATGAAGATGAAGGAGACGAATTTAAGAAATCAGGCGTCTACCAACTTACATGTCCCGATTGTGGGTTATTTTACATTGGATCCAAAAAACGCTCATTTTGAGAACGTTTTCATGAACATAGACGCTCGTGGATAAACCAACATTGAAGTGAGCATTTGCTTATTACCCGTTTATTACCCATAGACCAAACCATAACATGCTCTTTACGTCCGTGAAGTTTCAGGATAATTTTTTCTAGATAGTTGATAAAACGTCTAAAATCGATTACTTTTGAACAGATCGTGTATGTTTTAAATTGAGTTGTGCAAATTAACAAATAATTGCAATTTATTTGGCATAGACAAGAGCATTTCGTGACGTCGCTTCTTCCGTTCACATTGTGACGTCACGAGAGCCGCTGCAGCGAGTGGGTCTGTACTCTCGCGTGATGCGACGATGCTGCACTGCTGCGCCTGGGTGGAGAGTAAGCTAATGACGGCTAGGCTTGTGGATAGGAGGCAGGTCTATATAGGAGATTACAATACATAAGGAGTCGTCCATCAAATCACCGTGAAAGCCTAGAATCGGAGGAGGAAAAGTTGTGTGCACCGCGGCCATCCTTTGCTGTTCTACAGCTCAACACGTTTCAGAATGGCGAGCGTATCCTACCACATCGCCAATCTTCTCGAAAAGGTCGGTTGGTCGAATAAGCTACTTCAGCTCTCTCTCTCTCTCTCACTCACTCGATAGGCCTACTACTACCACAGTACTTAGTAACTAGTGCACACTTCTTAACACTTCTTACCCCCACCTCACCGTTCCCACGATGATCCCCACAGCCACACGCATGTCCGCATGCATGACAGGAGCCGACATGCTCGTTCTCTTAACATCAGTTGCGGCTCTACACTGACGCTGGCTGCAATGCACAACAACCCACTCACTCATGAAACACGACACACACACAATGAACGCCGATGATGACGATGGCGATGATGCGATTGTTTTAAATTGATGGTGTTGCTTTAATGACCTCCAACCTTTAACACTCCCTCCCTTTTTATGTGGTGCTCTTTTTGTCGTTGAGATTTTGATTTCTTTTTTTCTTCTTCTTCTTATGTTTCCTTGTTCCGCCTTTTGTAGATGACATCGAGCGACAAAGACTTCAGGTTCATGGCCACCAACGACCTGATGTCCGAATTGCAGAAGGATTCCATCAAGTTAGACGACGATAGCGAGCGAAAAGTATGTACCACTCACAACTATCTATCTATCTATCTATCCATCCATCTACCTTTTAAGTGGACTTTGATTTAATTTCGATTTAAGATATCAATGAGTGCAGATTGAAAAGTTTTGAAACCGACTGGAAGGAACGTGGGCATGTGGGTATCAGAATAAAGATTCTTGGGAGTGCGTTACTTGAAAACCCCACTGTATTTATCCCCCCCCCCCCCTTCCCCATCTGTATGATCATATCTTGTGCCCAATGTGAATGAGTTCACCAGCAATGTTGTACTTTATGAACAAAATTACATAGATTCAACATGATCATCAATCGGTAACATACTCTTCAACATTCAAATTAAAATTAAAAGATAAACAGGAAATACATTCCCCTCCCCGCATTTTTGGCATGAAGGACGTCAAAGCGAAACTATTTCCCCCTGCATTCGGGCTAGCATTTTGGGGGTGATTTTAATGACATCGTTAGTCTTGTACACTCAGTGTTTCACATATCCCCAGAAGAAAAAATCCAAAGAGTTCACACCGGGTTAACGAGCGGGCCAATAGATTGGCCCATCCCTTCCAATCCATCGTTCACACCTGTGGAATCTGGTAGTTTTCCAGCATATCTAGGTAGGTTGCTGCGGTAATGGTGTCTTCAGCGAAAAAGAAAGATCTGATTACTCGATCGTGCATTAAACCGCATCAAACATTAAGCGTTGGGCTGTCACATATATGCTCTCTTAGATCATGGGGGTTTTATGAGCATTTGTGTAGGATTACTGCTCTGGAAGTATAGAATTTTTGCCTCAGAAAACAAAATGTCCTCAAGGAAGGTGGGATCATTGTCATTTTTTTGGAGCATATCCTCGGCAAACTTCTTGCGCTTCGTTCGGTCATCTGGCTTCAGTTCGTGCATCATCTGGATTTTGTAGGGTGTAAGACAAAGGTGGTGCTTCACTATTTTATGTACCGATGTTGTTGGCATATCCAGTCGACGAGCTGCTTGGCGAAGTGATTTACGGGAACTATGATCGAATGCCTCCCTGACTTTTTCTACTCTGTGGTGTTGCTGAAGGTCTACCAATGCTCTTTTTGTATAACAGGCTGCCTGTTAAAAATTTTTCATGCCATAGCTGATCTTGGATGATCCTTTTTAAACTTTGTTTTGAACATTTGCTGAACTGTAATCATTGACTTAAATTCCACAAACATAACACGCATTGAGCTTTTTCTTGAACACTCGCCATTCTTTACTGCATCTCGTGAAAAAATGGAATATCGCGCCAACACTGGTCAAACGCACCAACCACGTCTTTCATTTTCAACTCGCGCAAGGCTATGAAACTTTGAGTTTTTCTCTATGAATAAAAAAAAAATCACATTAAAATCTGTAATAGTGTTTGAGTATGTAGCATGTATAATACGGGAGATAATCTAGAAACTCCCGATATTGGTACAGATGCATACTTTATGACAGAGTTGTAATCTTAAGCATAAAATATATTTTGTACATTCTGAAGATGAAGACTTGTGCATCCATAAGTAAAAAATACATTATCAAATTTTATGAAACTGTGGTTTCTGTTTAATTTTTAATTGTTAATTATGAAGACATCCACCCAAGTAGACATCCAAATTAGACTAATTGCGAAGTGATTGCCTTGGTTTATTCTCATTGATTAGATGATGATGAACAAGAAGGATAAAAGAAAATCAAGAGCTTACTTGCTTTCTAACAAGAGAAACAAAGTAGGACTAAATAGCAAGTTGGTAATTGATTTATTTAACACCTACGAGTTTCGTGGAAACCACATCTTTAGGGTAGGATACAATTACGGTACGTTCAGTCAAGAACGAAGGCCTGTATTTATGGCTATACCCCTCCAATCGGAAAACTTTCTCATTGGAGGGGTTTACAATAGCAGGAAATCCAATCATCCAATGACATGGCAAGACTATTTGAACAATACAACAACAATAAAAACTGACAACTTCTAAAGATAACATAAAAGAAAATAAATATAAAAATTATTAAATACAAAATAAACATTGAGGGTACAAATAAATTAATTATAACAAATTACAAGACTGAGTGCATTATATAAAGGAAGGGTCGGATGATCCATAACACCATCGTAGAAGGGCTCTTATAAGCGAGCTCCGATACATCTCTATTATTTATGAATCCATTTTCTGGCTGTTTCTTGTCACATCGTTGACTACGTCCAAAATGGTGCTGTTCTCAAAGTTAATTTGATTATTTATAATAAGTTTGTCTCCATCCTTTATACATTATCTGATTATCAAAGCTTCGATTGTTAAAATCCGTTTATGATGACGCTCCTTCCTTACGATATCCATTATGTTCTCGATGGCACCGAATTGATGTCGACTGTTAATGAGATGGAGGAGCCAAAATAATATTGATGTATCGGAGCTCGCTTATAAGAGCCCTTCTACGATGGTGTTATGGATCATCCGACCCTTCCTTTATATAATGCACTCAGTCTTGTAATTTGTTATAATTAATTTATTTGTACCCTCAATGTTTATTTTGTATTTAATAATTTTTATATTTATTTTCTTTTATGTTATCTTTATAACTTGTCAGTTTTTATTGTTATTGTATTGTTCAAATAGTCTTGCCATGTCATTGGATGATTGGATTTCCTGCTATTGTAAACCCCTCCAATGAGAAAGTTTTCCGATTGGAGGGGTATGGCCATAAATACAGGCCTTCGTTCTTGACTGAACGTACCGTAGTTGTATCTACCCTGAAGATGTGGTTTCCACGAAATGTGTAGGTGTTAAATAAATCAATTACCAACTTGCTATTTAGTCCTTCTTTGTTTCTCTTAAAAGAAACTGATGGAAACAAGCAATTAAACATCACGAAACTAATGAAAGTAAACAGAAAAGCATGTCTTACCACTTAACGTTAAAGTTTCTAAAGATCTCTGATGGAACAGCCATGTTGTTTTTATCTCCTCCGGTTTAGGGCAAATTGAGCCGAGATAAACACCCAGTTATAGTGTAGGAGACGTGTCGGTCAGGATACATGTATCCAAATATGTCCTAGTTATTATGTGTAAGAGTAGGAGTTGTAATAATTTGTTGCAAACTCCATTTTAATTGAAAGAAACAGAAATAAATAACAAAAACAATTGATAAATAAAGGTCACCCGATGTGGGGAAACACAAATAATGAAGTGGGAGTCTTATGCAGATCTGGTTGAAGCAGACGAAACACAGATGAAAAGAAGGTCTGCTTGTGGAGAAATGTTACAGTAAAAACACAGTAATAGGAGATAAAAATTTTACTTACAAACTGAAGATGGGATAAAATATCCCAAAAACATTTTTTTGTTTATAATTCATTTCCAGTTACTGTCTTTGTTATCAATGTTCTTCTGATCATCGGACTTTCATCACTTGCTCTTCTTCTCCTGTTACTGTGGTTTCTTCCTGTAACATTTCTCCACAAGACCTTCTTTTCATCTGCGTTTCATCTGCTTCAAAACAACATTCGTTTTATGCTTTGTTTATTATATTGCAACAACATTCAACATAGTCACACATAGCCAGCAAGAACAGAACGCAAAATGACCTGATAAACGTGGCTAGCAATTCTGAGCTGCGTCTGTTATTATTAAAAAGAAAAAGGTTATTATTAAGTTTGATATTCATATCATCGTTATAACATTGGAAATTTAAATTCCTTTTAAACGATGGAAAATTTATCCCATATAGCGTCCCGCTTTTCAATTTCAGAAATTAAAATTTCCTTTTTTAACATCTCGTTTCTCAGCCTCCTTCATCGCCTTCCTCGCACTTCGAACTGAAGACATGGTGGCCGCCATGATCATTTCTAACCCAGAATTTCTTGCGAGAACAACTGCTAGAGCATAAAGCATCAAATTGGATGTTAGATATTTCTCATAATTGTCAATTTTCATGATATGGGTGTCCATTACTGGCACTTTGAAACGTCAATTCTGCAATGGTTCCCCGACTAGTTTTCAGATACCTACCGAGTGGGTGACTACTCAGATCTGATTGCTGATTCTTTGTCGATGTTCATATGCCTGGGCAACTAGGAATAATAGATTGTTTACTGCAATAAATTTTCATTGCAGGTTGCCAGCCAGGCAACCAGCCAACTGCTACTTTAGAACCCTGCATATGAGTGTATTGGGTATATGAGATCATGATATGGCTGTAACACGGTTAGTCAATACACATCCAACTCATTGCAACCCTTAATGAATACGCATAGGCTTATTCAATTTTCAAGTAATAAAACAACAGCAGAAAGCATAGGTAACAGGAAAAGACAATGTTATTCGTATTTGAGCACGCTGCGAAACTGTACCTCCAGGCCCTTGCACATGCCCCATATTTGACCCATAGGCCCAGGCTGGGAGTTAGTCCCTGATTGTTATTTACTCGCTATCTGAATCTGAGTAAACAGTTCATTGAGGCTTGAAAACATCATATGAACAATCAAAATGAAGGCTTTATATTGCTTTTAAAATGACTGATTTACACATTGTTTTGTTGACAATTGTTATTAGATTTTAATTTCAAGCAAAGTCTAGAATACAATACCCCAGAACCAGAAACCTTCAGGAAATTCTGAAATGTATATGAGATTTCTTAAGTGACTTTGGCGACACCTTGGACAAACAGTTAATGAATTTCGACTGGTAATGAAGCAGGGTTCATTTTAGGCGGGGTTTATGGGGCGTGCCACCCCGTTTGCCCTTTTCATGAAAAATTTCCACCCCGCTGCCCTTGATCCTGATCACGTGCCGTGAAACTCGAAAATGCGCCCCCAAAGAAAAATCTAAAAATTTTGTAAAGGGTTAAGGAATTTCAAAAAGAACTGTGCATTTTTAATAGAAAAAAATCTTTTTTTTTTTGAAAACGTCGTGCCCTTTTTTAGCACCCTTCCCTTTTTTTTTAGTCAAGAATGAACCCTGATGAAGATTACAGCACACAAGATAATGGAAAACCATCGATTACAGAGAATGATTCATTTGCAGACGGTCAGAAATTCATGTTTCAGCCTCCCCGAGATCATAAACAAGTAATATGTGCGAGGAATGTTTTTGTTTTCAGACAAACAAGTTAACATCCATTTCATGCCCAAGTTGACAGTCTTTATTTATGGTGCTTCTGCTACAAGATCTAATACAAATCTCCTCAGAATTGGTGTGTGAACAGTTTTTGTTAGCACCCTTATCAACTTTCTGTGGCATGAGTGACCCAGTCTCTTGTTACTAACCACAATTGATGATGCCTGTTGGGAAACTTTTTGTTTGTACAGAGGGGCCATTTCTCCTTAGCTAATTTGGATGATTGCCACTTCACATGAAGTCTCTTCTCCACCATCGATTGTGTTCATTGTGTTTCCCCTGATTCCTGGCAATAGCCCAGCAGCGTAATTTCCATGCTAGCAGACTTCTTTGCAGCATGGTGAGAGGAATTTCGTTTCATACTTCCTTGCACACTTTCCATAGTCCAGCAATGATTTTGGGGCTATGCCTTCTGAGAAGGCTAAAGCCACAAAAATCCATGGTGGAGAGGCATCAGGTGATTTGACAGGGATAGCAGAGAAGGTTATTGCACGAATGCCTGTCTCTTCTTCCATTTGCACCATGAAATTTTATGTTGAGAACCTGGTGTGGCTGGACACCATATCTTGATGAACACAAACTTTGTTGCTCTCCTCTCTGTACAATGCTGGGATCTCCTTTGTGAAAAGAGGTTTCAAAACAGTCTCTTGATAATAATTTACGTTCACTTTACTATTTTTCTCCACCTGATGAAGTTGCAACTGTCCTTTGAGCAATACCTGCCACTGCCAAGAATTCAGAAAACTTTGATGACGTTTGCACAATTGCATGAACCTTGCCACAATCTGTGAGCAAACCCACGTTTCACCCAAAGTGACAACAAACCGCCATTTCTCGGTTTGGGGGTGTTGATTTGTGTTTGTGGATGTGACATTCATTAAGAACGTGAACCCTGGCTTTATGGAACTTGTGCAGGCCTCAGTTGAGTTTAAATATGCAGTAAACCTGCCTTCAGAGCCGTGGCTTTTTGTGTTGGAGGGTTTTCCTGTGCTACCATCTTCCTGATCTTTTTGACTGCATCAGGTGAACGCCTGGGGTGGTCTCTTCCGAGGTAGCTTATTATGAGTGAACTTGTCAGGAACACCCGAATGAGATATGTCAGCCAGAATGGAGTTAACAGGGGACTTCGATAACGAATTTCCTTTGTCTTGCACTGTTGCACGATGCCTAACGTCACTAAATCCTGCGGTGGAAAGAGCTTGTAGATACCCTGTTCAAAAATCATTAATTTTTCTAGTCATGCAGTGAATTTTCTGCGCTCATTTGTGAACAATTATTTATGGAATGCCCACTGATAAACAACGTGATTTACATAGGGTCAGGCGCATTCCTTTGCTGGGAAGGGGTGTTCAAAATCGGCTATGTTAAGGAGAAATGACCCTCTGCACCCAGCGTTGCCCATAAATTAAATGCATCCCTGCAAGTTCCCATGATGATTAATGCTCCATCTTTGGCAACTTGGTATAAACTGATAGAAATGTCATTATTGAAAATAACAGGTGATTGCTTTGCCAGCTTGTGCCAGCAAGCGTCAACACAGAAGTCAGATTTTGCTCAGAAAACTAAAGCAGGTTACAAACAATCGTTCCTCGCAAAATCTCATGGTGCCTGGCCTATGCATTTTGAACCA
Organism: Rhysida immarginata; assembly: GCA_023313115.1. Classification (NCBI taxonomy): domain Eukaryota; kingdom Metazoa; phylum Arthropoda; class Chilopoda; order Scolopendromorpha; family Scolopendridae; genus Rhysida; species Rhysida immarginata. The sequence goes on from JAHWFO010008662.1 coordinate 27,905, forward strand.
TTGGTTCCTTATCTCAAAATATTCAGTTTTATAGTCCTCTACCATTTGTAGAATTTTCATCCTAACAGTTTGGGATAGAAAGATTTTTTACTGTAAGATGCAGTTTAAGAATTTTGTGGTAACGAAACGTGAGCTGGGAAACAAAGCCTAGCTCTCTATTTTCAAATCTGTCTTTGTCCCCATTTTTCACCTTGGCTAATGACCGAAAGAGTGATTGTAGGTGCAAGCAGCCGAAATGAGATTCCTCAGAGGTGTGGCAGGTGTTACCCTACTAGATAGTGCACAACAGCACAATAAGGTAGTCTTTAGGCATTGAGCTGCTACTTCTCCGCATTGAGAGATCTTGGTTGCATTGGATGCCACAAACTGGTGTTCCTAGGCAGTTGCTATTTTCCAAGCTGGTGGGTAAGAAACCAAGGGGTTGGCTATTTTACATGGAGAATCTGGGTTTGAGTTGCTTGGATGTTACCATTGAGGACATGTGCCTGATGGCTGGAGATCCTCCATGGGGCTTCTACCCTTGCAACCCCAACGGATAAGCAGGTTTGAAAAAGTATGCTTACGCATTTATTGTTTTCCACAGTTTGTTAGGTAAATGTGATGTTCTTTTTGATATAACTATGGAGTCCAGAAAAAAACAATTTTTGCACAGCAACAGAATACTGACTCATCAGAGAGGATCTCGCATTCATTCACATTGGGACATTTCAGAGTGACCCTCATTGCAGTCTTGTAGGAATTTGTGGCTGACCCCAGTAAATACAGCTTATTTCTGACCTCATTGCCGTCTGTGGCTTCTAGGCAGAACTTCTCGATGTGCACTCGTAAACACAGAGGTGAAGAGTGATGCTAAAATTTCATTTTAACCTTTTCAGGTAGTGAAAATGCTGCTGAAGCTGTTGGAAGATAAGAATGGAGAGGTTCAAAATCTGGCTGTCAAATGGTAAGTCAAAGTCCTACTCATTCATGCAGGTTAGAAAATCAACTAAAAGATCTCTTTGGGGGGAGGGGTGATTACCTTATCTGTTTCATTGATGTGCAAGTAAAGTAAATATGCGGTAACACACTGAGGTGAAGTTTTGCAGTTTTGAAGCAGGTGTACGCCCACTGTTATTTCATATCTTCGGACCACTGAAGGAAGTGAGTGGGAGCAAACTCGTATATATCCCCATTTAAACATATCACAGTGAAAGGCTATAAAACATCAAATGGTGCTGAACCTCTGATGACGAGGTTTGCCAAATTATTTATTTTCTAGAAGTGAACAGTAATTCTATACAATGAAAAAACGCCATCTGACCTTCTAAACAATATTCGTTTGAAGGTAGCGTCTTTTAGAAAGAACCTTAAAGTAACTTTGTAAAAACTAATGCAAATGTCAGCAGAAAATGAGGAGAATCTCTGGCAATCTTGGATGAACGAGAATGAAATATAAGGGAGGATCAAAAAGTAATACACAACAATTTTTTATGGAGTACTTTTTTGGTCCGGATGTTCAAAGTTGGCAAATCAAGAAATTTAGCTGGGAGGTGCTCAAAAGTTAACCCTAAAGTTCATAACTTCACACCATCTGCCTATCACCTCTTTGGAACAATGATGAAAATCCTAGGACGCCAACCCTTTCGTTTTAATGAAGAGGTAAAATCAGCCAGGCTATACAAACAAAGTCTAGTTTAATGGAAGAGTATTGAATCTGGTGCAACGATGGGAGAAATGTGTCGAGAGACTTGGTGCATATGTCAAAAAATGGGTAAAATCTGCAGCCTGCTTGTGCATTGTTTCATTTTTGCTTATTAAAAATGTTGCCACAAAAAATTCTCCTGCGTTACTTTTCGATCTTCTGTCGTAAATTGATTTTTTGGTGGGGGGGGGGGGCTCATTAAGAACCTATATAACTCAAAAAGGCTAATCCGAGCTAAACAATTCATTAATAAAACTATTCGTTTCAGTAGCTACATCCAAAAACTGTCCTAGTCGCTTACGTGTGTTATGTTCAGCTAAAGCAAGACCTGTGCTAGAGGTAATTTTTGAATGAACGCATGTTGTTTTAGAACACGATTGGCAGACACTGTGCACTGTCACAGCTCAACAGTTGAGCATAAACTTATCTGAATCAATGATTTTATGCCTATTCGTAAAAAGATGCTATACTTCGTCCAACAAGAGAAAAACAGGGCGTGTTTCCGGTCTGATATCGACTACTCACTCATCCGCAATGCTTTGTGGGATCTCTCCTTCAGCGGCTGCACAAGTCAATTTGTAATGGCGACGCCCGTGCAACAACTCTTCAGCCAAACAAGGAAAAACTATTCCCAGCCAGGCTAGGGAGATTTGGGTGGAACGTATTTTGCTACTTTAAAGGAAAATAGTGTTTTAAAAGCTCATCTGCTTTGATAGAAGAAACTTCCAAGGCAACGCAAGTTTCTTTTTCTTGCGTTCGAACAATTGTTCAAGAAGGAAACGAAGCGTCTTCATGCGAAGCTACCACCCCCCTCTCCTCGCTTTTCGACTCCTGGAAAGAAAAGGCCCAGGGAATCTCGAACAACGATATATATAAAATTGAGTTAAAAGATAATTTTATGAAGGGTACAACATTTTTAATTATAATTAAAGCAAAGCAATTGACTAATATTAAAGCTTCTGCTGTAATATTATAAAGCGCTTCTTCAATGAGACATGAGACAGAAGTGATTAAGCGCATGAGGCCCCCTTTCTCTGATTGGCTAATCTGAAACTTCCTGTGACACACCCTGTTTTTCTCTTGTTGGATGAACTATAATTGGTGAAGCATTTCGCAGGTCTGAGTACAGTGTTCATACTACAATTCATGATCGTGATTGTTTTACACACGTTCAAGGTGAATCAAGCTTTATCGACAAATCCATGTTTTCACATTAAGTTACAATTTTTACTGCCAATTAATTCATATAATCTAAAATATTTAGTGAAGCTAAGTTTTTCTGCCATTACGACATTTCATGAGAAGGGAGCAATGGCACAATGAGCACGAACACTGATGAAAAAGACTAGTAGTGTTTTTCTCCCATTACTAGCTAGGCCTTTTGCAACACTGGCCACGGTACGTGCAGGAAGTGCCGTCACATTTTAGCAACACGACACGCTTATCACAACCAGCGGTCACTGGTTTTTGAATGTCGCTAGTGAGAGGAGTCTGTATATGTCAAATTTATTGATAGGAGTCTGCTGCTTCTCCATATTAATCTTCTAAATGATAATTGAATTTTGTTTGCTGTTATGATTGCTACAGCTATTTCTTTATTTTTTAGAAAAAGTTAATAGCTCTTAAAAGGCTTAATCAATTGCCATTAAAAAAAAACAACAAACCCTTCCCTGTGCAATTTAAGGGATCTTCTTATGTATGTATTAATTTTATTTGGTTCTGTTATTTCAGAGAACGTAGCTGCACAAAATTATCACATACGTAATACAGAAAAAATTTTTTCTTCAAAATTTCAGCATATCTTTTCGAATCGTGAGTTAAGTTGATTTCAGAGAAAAAACTATTTTGAGTTGGGAAACCAACACATAGGTGACCTTTTCTGTTGGCCAATGAACTTGGATGATTAGGAAACTATAATTAGTGTTCTTACTCATGCAAATAAATAAGCATGGGAAAAATTCCATGACCTGAAGCGGATTCTTTATCTTAGCCCGATTTTTTAGCCGGCTTGTATAGGCACCCAATGATGACTTCATCGGATTGAAAATCAGAAGAACACTAGGCTGAAACAATGATATGACTTCATCACCCGGTGTCAATGTCAGTTGGCTAACAAAGTCGCTAAGATAAAGAACCCGCCTCTGGATTTGAATAAAGTTATGGGATTGTGAAAATATGGATTTGGGTCGTTCCACGTCAAAGGGACCAATATTGAAAAGTGTCCCCACTCGACCATCTCCAAATTTAATGAAACTTGGTATGAAGATTCTATGTGGTCTTTGATGGTTGTATCCCAAGTTTCAGTTCAGTATCTTTAGTGGTTGAATTTTTAGGGGCTTTCAAAGAGAAGCCATTCACCTTCATGTTGCGTATGAAGGTGCAAAAGTGCCAAATTTGCTAGGCTTTTTAAAAAGTTCTAGCAAACATTTATTTGCTATACGAGGGTTGTACCAAAAGTAAGGTTCCCAATGAGCTACAGCCTCGAGGGAAGGTGCTAGGCTAAATCCGACAACAGTGCCGTGCGCAGTGGTTCCCGCACTCTCGAGCCCCACTCTCGAGCGATTCCTACGGCGCTCAGTGTTCGCTTGGCAGCCGTCAGAGATGGAAGTGTTGATCGCCGCTCCCGCCAAGTGCGAGGTTCGAGCAGTAATCCGGTTTCTCCACGCAAGGAAGTTACCGCCTGTGGAGATTCATCGGCAACTGACTGAGGTTTATGGTGAAAAGTGCATGTCCGTTCAGCACGTCCGAAAATGGTGCAGGGCTTTTGCTGAGGGTCGCACGGAAGTTCACGATGAAGAACGGAGTGGAAGACCGCCGGTTTCGGATTCGATTGCCCAGAAGATCGACAGTGAGCTGCTGAAAGATCGGAGGGTCACTGTCCGTGAACTTGTTGAACGCATTCCTGAAGCTTCCCACGGCACATTTGAAAGAACGGATTGGCGGGAGACTTCTTCGACTTAGGAATACAAAAGCTGGAGCACCGTCTTCAAAAGTGTGTCGAAAAAAATGGAGACTATGTTGAAAAATAGACAACAGTGTAAGCTTTTCAACGATGTATAAATTAATAACAATAAACAATGTTTTCTACTTGTAAAAAATATGGGAACCTTACTTTTGGTACAACCCTCGTACATAGACAACTTTTTATGCTGAATCAGATCATGACAAAATTTATGCATTTAACTGCATCTGAGTGAAAATACAAGCCTCTAAAGTGGCTAAAAAATTTGTCGTAAAATTCTGAGAGACCACATTTGACAGGAAGCAGCTCCATTTCAAGTAAACCAATAATTCCAAAACTTGAGAGGGTTATTTCCACACATGATTTGTATATATGGATTGAATTTATTCAACATTGTATGCCTAGATCAGAAGATATGCATGTGCAAAGTTGGCAAAAATTTTTTGTATGCAAATGTTAGGGTATTTTTGTGGGGCAATATCTCAACTGTGTCATCTTTAATCCATTTTTCTTTCCACAGATAGAAAGAGCATGATTTAAGCTTTCAAATCTATATTGTTTAATTTCTGGATTCTTGCATTTAATGGGTAAGAATACCTTTCAAAAGTTACTGTTTTAGTACTTCGCAAAAATTTCTAACAGTGAAATATTCTGCCTGATAATGCTACTAGGCAATTCATTTTTTTATTCAATGCATACCAAAAAACAATGGAAGTACACAGCAAATTTACAAAACAAAACTACAAGAATAAATCATTAGATGGTCAGTGAGGGTTTTAATGGTACGCCTACCTCAGCTGTTCGAATTAATGATGAAAAAATAGGAAAGAAAATTCCGCAGCCTGGATTCGAACCAGGAACCTTTGGCTCGGACCGCCAACGCTCCAATCAATTGCGCCACTGCGGCCATGAAAGCGAACCGCTATTTACATGACCTTAGGGCTTGGTTGGAGCAGTAACCTAGTTCGCAGGCTGGGACTATCTTTCCTAAGGCGTAAATTCTTTAAAGAATAAATCATTAGATGGTCAGTGAGGGTTTTAATGGTACGCCTACCTCAGCTGTTCGAATTAATGATGAAAAATAGGAAAGAAAATTCCGCAGCCTGGATTCGAAATCTCAATTCCGTTTTTGGTTAAACAGTTCTTCAATTTTGTCCAGAACAGATTGTGGATAACTGTATTGTCTTCCTGATGATGATGTTGATAGTGCCTCTAAAGTCATAAAAATATGTTGCTCAGGAATCCAGCAGGTGTCTTTAGCAGTTGGCCAGTGAAATAAACGAGCAGAGCCATGTGGGTGCATAAAGCTTATAACATGCAATGTAAAGAAAACGGGAATCACTGTAATAAGAGTTAAATATTAAACTATTATAAGATAGCTAAAAGTCATAGTTTATGTATGTTTTATTAATCTGACTGTAATCTTCTAGAGCATTCTAAAATTTTCATGGAATATTCTGGAACATTCTAAAAAATTCCAAATTTTCCAGAATTTTGAATATTCTAGACATTGTAAAATTTTTCAGGATTTACAGAATTTCTAGAGTATTCTAGAAAATTCTACAGCATTCAGGAACAAATTATTTTGTCCAAATCCTTATAAAGCAATAAGGCATTTCATAATTTTTAAACTTTCTTCTTTTTTTAATTTGCTTGGTCCCCCATTGTTTTGGTTAACTGAGTTTCTTACAAATCGTAGTTATCTTTCTATTCATGAATTCCTTTCAGCCACACTAATCCTTAATGTTGGGGTTCCTCAAGGTTCTATTCTTTCTCCGTTGTTATTTAATCTTTTTATTAACGACCTTACATATACTCTATCTCCGATTTCTTTAATTTTATATGCTGATGATACCACTCTTTTGTTTTCTGACTCTAATATTTCTAATCTTGTCCTGGCTATTAATCAGTCTTTATCAGTCTTGAGCTCTTGGAATTCTGCTAATGCCTTAGTTTTAAATCTTGATAAAACTAGGTACATGCTATTCTATCAGCGAAATAAACATAATGTCCCTTTGGATCTTAATATAGTTTACAACAACTCTCCTATTTCAGGTACTGACTCCTTCAAATATTTAGGTCTCTTCATATCACGTGATCTGTCCTGGGACTCTCATGTTAATTATCTACTGTCAGTTCTTAATAGAAAACAAGGCATGATCTCGCGTTTATATTATCTCCCTTCTGATATCTTAATTCTTCTATACTACTCTCTGATCCACTCTGCTTTATGCTATGGTATTCACTTCTGGGGTTCCGCTTCAAACTTTAGTCTTTCTCGTCTATATCGACTCCAAAAGTGGTTCTTGAGATGCCTCTTGAATGTTCGTAAACCTACATCTGTTTCGCACCACTTCAAATCACTTGGCATTTTAACCATTTTTCAAATTTACATTTCTCAACTTTGTTTGTTCATTTATAAACTCGTAAATTCCCATCTATCACTAGCTACTCCTTTAATAATTTCTTATCAATATCACTACCATTCTTATACTACTCGGTCAGCTAATTCTATTCGCCTTCCCCTTGCTAAAAGTAATTATAAACAACACAGTGTTTCTTACGCAGGAATTAAATGGTGGTCTGATTTACCTGAAGCCATTCGGTCTTCCCCCTCCTGTCATATATTCAAACGCCTTTTGAAAATCTATCTTCTATCGATTAACACACTTACTAACCCTCGTTAACCTTTTGGATTATTCTGTTTAGTTATTTTCTATATAGCTTTTTATTATTTATTTGTATTTACTAGTTATTATTTTGTTTTACTTTGTCCTTCCAAGGACCCTTCTCGTTGGCCATGTGGCCATTTGGGCCTTGGACAGGATTTTTTCTTTTTATACCATTTAAATAAATAAATAAATAAATAAATAATTATTTTCAAGATTTTATGTTTAAAGCACTTTGAAGTTTTATTATATTTCTGTTTCATATTGTAAGATAAATAATACAATACTTCTTGTTAGCATACTTACACCCTAAACCACAGGCGACATTTGTTTACTTAAAGATATTATAGTGAACATATTTTGAATTACCATTTCAAATTGTATTAATTTTTTGAACTTATCGACAATCCATTTTCCTAACTTTTGAAAGGTATTCTTACTCATCAAAACACAAGATCCAGAAATTAAGCACTATAGCTTTGAAAGCTTAAATCATGCTCTTTCTAGCTATGGCAAGAAAAAAGAGATTGAAGATGACACAGTTGAGATACTGACCCCCAAAAATACCCTAAAATTTGCCTATTGAAAATTTTTGTCAACTTTGGAGATGCATATCTTTTAATCTAGGAATCCAATGATGATTAAATTTGATCTACACATACACATTATAGTTGGAAATAACCTTCTTAAGTTTTGGGGTAATTGTTTCATTTGAAATGGAACAGTGACCCATCAAACTTCGGCTCTCGGAATCGTGCAATGAATTCTTTAGTCACTTTTGAGGTCTGTATCTATACTACAATGCAGTTAAATCCTTAAATTTTGTCATGATGTGATTGTCTGTGTATATTAAAGCAAACAAATGAATGTTTGCTAGAACCTTTTAAAAAGCCTTGCAAACTTGGCACTTTTGCACCTTCGTACGCGACATGAAGGTGAATGGCTTCTCTTTGAAAGCCCCTAAAAATTCAACCACTGAAGATACTGAACTGAAATTTGGTATACTATCATCAAAGACCACATAGAACCTTCACACCAAATTTCATTGAATTTGGAGATGGTCGAGTGGGGACCCGTGGTCCCCTTGATGTGGAATGACCCATTTATTAAAATGATTGATATCAAGTGATAATATGGGGGGAGGGGGGGAAATGTTGGGTCAATCCATGCCAAATGGTCCAGTAAAAATGTGATTGATTGCTTGCCATCTCGGGAAAAAATTCATATTTTGTAGGTGCATTCCCTTATGTTTTGCTAGTTCAAAAATAATTTTTTAAATTTTTTTATTGTTCAAAAATGACAACCATTTTTGTTTAGACCTCGTGCTGTTTTTCACGTTTGCAGGTATCTGTGATTTTCTTAATTACCCAGCACTAGGTTGTCCTATCATTTACAAATCAAGTTATCAATTGAAAAAAATTGAATTTTCTTAGGGTAATTTATTAAAGAAGGAACAGTTTTTCAGCCTCATTATTTTTTGTGCTTTTATAAAGGATGACACAAAAAGAACACATGGATTTCAAACTAGTATAATTAGCTTTATTTTGATCACATACAAAACGTACTCACATCACTACAATTGGCAATGTATCGAATTTATGAATTGTCACGTTTTTCACATTTTTGAAGAACAGATGCTCTTACCCTGTCGACATTTTCTGGCGTTTGCACCGTGCGAGGACGACCAGGCGACTTCTGCTTCATGACTGATCCAGTTGTGCGAAAACAGGCAACCCGACGTAATATTGTGTTGCAATCGGGTATCGAATCATTTCGTGGAACATTGAAGTGTGTACGGAAAAGCCGTTGAACTATGATCACAGAGTCATTACTTTTGAAGAAATGTTCAACAGCAAAAAGGCGATGCTGCACGGTCCATTGCGCCATTGCTACTGAAATTGAAACTGGACAATCTAAACCTACAAAACAACAGGTCCTCCACCCCGCCATTCCACTCCCACCAATGATACTACGCTAGTCAAATCTATGCGTTCTTTTTGCGCATCCTTTATAGAAGTGTAGCGTACCCTTTTAAAATTTGAATTTTTAAATTTTTACAAATTTTGAGTTGCAATATCTCCAGATAAAAAACTAAAAATTGCTCACATGAAAGGTCTCTAGAGTATGAAATATCAGTAGAAATTTCCACTTTAAGATTCAAGTCAAACTTACTATTAAAAAATTGTGACTTTGAGCAAAAAAGGCTTAATTTCCACATACAGGATGAGTAGGTATAAGGCATCTTACAGTACAGGTACAGACTTGTACAGACTTGCAGAGTGAGCCTTTAATTTTGTATAATTGAAATAATACAAAATTATATATTGAGCAGTCTGCATGCTTATTTATATTAAGAAATGTGGTTTTCATAGTTAAAAAAAAAATGCAACTCCTTTTTTTGCTCAAATTCACAATTTTTTTTTTTATTGTAACTTTGAGTTGAATCTCAAAGTAGAAATTTCTACTGAAGTTTGATACTCTAGAGACCTTTAGTTTTTTATCTGAACCTCCAACAGAGATGTTGCAACTCAAAATTTGAAAAAAATTCAATTTATTAAAAGCATGTAATTTTTAAAGGGTAAGCTTTTTACCGTTGGTAATTTATATAAAGTAACTCTACTCTTATACAGGGCAAGTCAAAAGTCTGTTACCAGTTCCTATCTTGGATACGAATGTAGTCATGCAAATTCCAATACAGGGAAGGAATAGGAAGTTGAGGGTGCTCTGTCTGATGGAGCACCTTTCATCATCTCAAATATGCAAAATAGGATGCATCCAAATTCTATCTCGAAAACCGTAAGAGATACACAACAAAATTCCAATTGCACATTTGTTCAACAGCAAATTCCAAACAAAACAAAAAAAAGTTGACCAAAATCCAATGAGCGGATCACCCACCCCCCCAAAAAAAAGTTGACCAAGCTGTTAGCATTAAAAGCTTGATTCCTGTCAAGATTGAGGCAAGGGATGAATGGCCATAGAAGGAAACAAGAGCAACAGAGTCCAACAATCCTGGGTTCAAGTCTCGTAAATAGCCACGGCGTGTTTTTTTTCTTCTGAATAACATTTGCCAAGCATGCAAATTATTTCATGCACCATCCTCATCCTGTTCTGGAAAGTTCCACAATTTACCTTAAAGTCACCAGTTTCCTGTGCAATTGGTATAAAAAGGCTATGGTGCAAGTGGACATCACATTGAACATTATCTGGATTGATGGAAGGACTTACTTTGAATCAGAAAACTGTAAGCAACAAACAGTAGAAGAGCCAATTGTCCTGTTGCAGAGCTTGCAATGAGGATTGTGCGTGGGTGATCATCAACTTTTGGTAAACTTTTTTTTGTTTTGTTTGGAATTTTATTGTGTATCTCTTACGGTTTTCAAGCTAGAATTTGGATGTGTCCTAATTTGCATATTTGAGATGATGAAAGTTGCTCCATCAGATAGAGCAACCTCAACTTTCTATTCATTCCCTGTGAAATGTTATCCAAGATAGAAAGGGGGTAACAGACTTTTGACTCTCCTTGTATACCACCTGTGACAATAAAGTTCGGTGAATTATGGCATATTGAGAGTGCATTGCTCGCTTACATGAAACAACAGTTACTATCCTTCAAAGTAATTCCCGTCGATGGTAATGCACTTCTGGGAACACCTGTACAAATCCTGGAAACTCCTGGCGTAGTCGTTTTTAGGGATAGCCTTCAGTTGGGTCGTAACATTACGTTGGATGTCTGGCAACTTCGGGGGGGCGTCTTCTACGGTGTTCCGGCCTCCTCGGAACCGTTTAAACCACTCATAAACACACTTCAAAGTAATAGCACTTTCTTTGTAAACTGTTGTCATCATTTCATGAGTCTCTTTCGTTCGCTGATCCATTTTGGGTTTCGACCGCGCGTACTACGCCTTCTCCCTTCAAAGTCCTGTTTAAACACAATAAACACACTCGCAGCGCTGATTCTCTCAAATTTGTGTAAACATATCTCGACCTGTCTGGGGCAGGATACGACGATGGTGCACTCTTATGACCGTTAGCAATTTGACGTCATTCACCGAACTTTATTGTCACAGGTTGTAAAAGCACAAAAAATTGAGGTGGTCAAACTGTTTCTTCTTTGGGAAATTACCCTACGAAAATTGATTTTTGTTCATTTGCAATTGATAACTTTGTGTTCCAAAGAGTACATGAAAGAATCGTATTAGGTAAGTCAATAGAGGTTGGACTTGTAGCCTGGAATGTACTGAACACAATGCACTTTATTTGTAAATGACAGGACAACCCAGTGCAGAGCCGTTAAGAAAATCGTAGAGACCTGCAAATGCAAAAACAACATGAAGTCTAAAACAAAAATGGCTGCCATTTTTGAACCAGACACAATAAAAATTTTTAAAAATTATTTTTGAACTACCAAAACATATGAATTTTTTTTCTGAGATTGTGTGGCAACCAGTGCTGGACCACTTGGCTTGGATTGACCCTCTGTTCTATTAAAGGCTGATAAAACACAAACTAATAAAACACTTAAAATTTCTTCCTGTTTCCTGTTGAATTTAGTCTGGGCCCCTTAGTTAATAAAGTGAAAGAGTATCAAGTGGAAACGATAGTGGATACTCTTTGCAACAACATGGTTTCAGACAAAGAACAGTTACGGGATATTTCTAGCATCGGTAAGTTTTGGCTTTTAATCTATTTGCATAATTGTTGGAACTATCTTATTGTAGATCTTAATCTAAGCATTTCCGCTCAAGTGCGCACTTTTTGCCGATTTTCACTCTGGTGCGCCAGGTCTTTTTTTTTTTTTTTTTTTTTTTTTTATATTCATGAAACATTGTTCATTAATTATGAAATGTAAAATGCTCATGTAGCCGATTTCTTGCTTTGGTCACTTCTTGCACTGCCACAACATAGCAAGAATAATGTTGCTTCAAACTATGGAATGCCTTGTGTTATAATTTTCACTTCAGTCTGAGTTGACTGGGTGGTTCCTTAGAAATTGGAGGCTGTAAGAGGCTTTTTCTGCAGAGAACAGAGAGGTCGGTTTTGTTTCACTCCTCTCAACAGGCTTTACATAATCTAGAAAGTGTTCTCAGACATCTTACATGAAGAGTTCTTTTAAGGAGACCGAATCCACAAAAATCCATGGGAGAGACATTGGGTGACTTGACAGGGATGTCTGAAAACTGCATAACCTTAATCCCAGTTTCTAGTTCCAGTACTGGACTGTCATTTTAGCAGTAGACGTACACATCCTTTGCCCTAGAGCCATATAACCATGGGATGTTATAATGGTGTAGGTGTTCCAAGACATTTTCCTGATAGTAGCTGCATTTATCTTCGCTTTAGAGATTGTCAGAAATCCATTATAAGCTGTGCCTAGCAACTACCATAAATCCACTCAGAAAACTCTTTGCATCGATGCACCTAGCCAGATCGAGTCATATCACCCTGTTGTCTATGAAAAATTGCCCGCGTCTTGCCATTTCTCAATAAATGGACCCAAGCCTCATCTGAGTATGGTCTGCCATGCATCACTTGCCAAATAGCACTTGTAGAGTTATTTTGCTGTCGGTTTGCCTCTCTGCAATGTGTTTTGGCAACAAAGCGTGAACTCTGCCCTTATGACGGTGTTTCATTTCAAATCTTGATGAATAATATAGTTCCCAATGCAACGGAGGTTCCAATCTTGCTTGTAATGGCCCGTCGTGTTGGCAGATTTTCCATAAGGACTAGCCTCCTACTGTTCAAATGTTAGCCTTCGTACGGGAAATATAGGGGTACGGTTTTCGTTGTTTGGATTCATGTTTCTTGGAAATGAAACTTTTACTTTATGGTTTTAATATTCTTGTATAAGAGTAACCAGTGTCTGAAAGGGCTACAATGTAGTCTTCCCAGAACGATTTGATTTTTGAGGGCATTTTGTGCTGCAAACTTGAAAATGAAGAATGGAATGAGAAGTTAGATTGTTATCGAACTCGCACATAAAATTTTCCAAGCCTTGTGCATTTTAAACTTGTGCTACAACGTTTTAACAATTGTCACCATAAACATGAAATAACCGTACACAGAGTTTAATAAATCTGTAATACACTCGGTTTTCCCTATCTGTTCACGTTAAACATCTGTTGTGATGTCATTTTTATATTTTGTGGTTACGGAAGTCTTTGATGATTTTGAGAAATATGAGATAAGAAGAATTGATTGTAGTTAGCGTTTTCCCAATGGTACAGGGCTGAAGACAGTTATCAGCGAGTTGCCTCCGACTTCCAGTGGCCTTGCAGCCAGCATCTGTAAAAGAATCACTGGCCGCCTGAGTAACGCCATTGCTAAAGTAGGAATAACTTTTTCTCATCATTTTTTTTTTTTCATTGAAATATATGTGGACGATTGTTAAATACGTGTTTCCTCTTGTGTTTCGTTTTTTAAGCAAGAAGACGTTTCTGTACAGTTAGAAGCCTTAGATATATTAGGCGATTTACTTAGTCGATTTGGAGGTAAATAAGCCTTTTTTGCTGCTTTTCTCTACTTTTAAAATATGTAGCGTTTGACCTGCGAGTGTGTTTTCACGTCCTTTGCATTATTTTCTAGGTTTGCTTGTGAGTTTTCACACCTCCATCCAAGAGGCATTGCTACCCCAACTGTGTAGTCCTCGATTGGCAGTTAGAAAACGCTCTATTATAGCCATAGGTAGGTGGTTTGAATGAAACCTTTTAGTCACTTTTGGCCTCCTTTTTTTTTTTTCTTTTTAGGGACTTTGTGGAGATTTAATAATCAAAAATAATAATTTGCACTTGGGGGTTGCTTCTAGAGAGATGTTTGATGTTGATTGTGCGTTTCAGGTCATTTAGTGATGAGTTGCAACAACACATTGTTTGTAAAATTAATCGATTTCCTTTTGGAAGAATTATTTAAAAATGCCTCTACGTCGACGACCAGGACATATATTCAATGTATTGCAGCAATAAGGTAAGCAAAAGGAGAGGCAGGATTGTGTTGTACAGTCATGTAAAAAAATTTAGAAACTCTACCTAAGTGGCATTTTTAGTTCATGTTTCGTTGCTAGAATTTGTAAATATCAAGGTTTATTATTAACAGAAAGGTAGCAATTTGATTTTTAAGTAAGAAAAGCAAATACAGTTTAGAACTGCGAACCTGAAATGCTCGGGACCAGAAGCCTCACGGATTCGTGTTTTTTCTGGATTTGTGGTCTTCAGGGAGAAGTCTTTAGGGTTGGAATTGATACTGGAAAATGCACTTTGCATTTGGAATTCTTTCCCGTTTTGCTAAGAAAGCCGTACATGTGTTGCCCAAGATGCCACTATGGCCTGGGCACTGTAGAAAGGAGACTTCTGTTTGAAGTTGATCCAACGTAAGGATGCCATTTGAGATTAGACCTATTTGGGATGACGATTTCCAGTTACACTCTCTTAATGAGACTAGTGGAGATTAGAGAGCACCATTTAGGAGTCCGAAAAATTACATGTTGTTGCTCGTGTGTATGTTTGGAGCAGATAATGTGGAGGGCTTTGAACACTTGCCCAGGCTTCTGCTGTAAAGGAGATGCAGGCGTGGTGGGAGGTATATATACATTCAAACCTGCTGTTTTCATAAGGCTGCACCAGAGAAGCATTAGTAAACCATTTCTTGTGGTTTGCAAAATTGACAGCGAGGATATTGGGAAATATTGTTCCTTTTGCCACTTGGTTATTGGGGAAGGTGGGGATTAAAAACGGGCATCCCAGACGGAAGCTGAAATTCTTAAATGTTCAGGCCTCTAATACCACTTCCCTGGGAGGAAGGGTGGGGGGATTTGGTCTAATCTCCTGTGCTGAACAGATGAGTTGGGAGTTCATTTTTGAGCTTCTGCCAGCTTTTTACGACTTCTATAAGGTGGTAGTAACAGCCGGGACTAACGGCTTAACGTGCCCTCCCAACCACGGGGGGATAAGATCTTGCGTCACTAAATAGTTGCTCATCCAGTGACTAGCTGCGCTAGGCAATACTTAACTTTAGCCCCCGAGCCCACGGCCTCCCATTTCTTTCTAATTATTTATTACAAAATGAATTCACTGCATAATGGGGTTACAATTGGGTAACAATCAATGTCCGTAAATCAACCTGTTCGTGGTCTCTGAAACTGGAAGGAAAAAAATGATTGTCGCCAGCCGTTTCATTGCACCCCCATAAGCAGAAATTAATGTACTGTACAAATAAATGAATAGAAGTGTTATACAGTGAAACTTCCCAATAGCCGGACACCTTTGGGACACTACAAAGTGTCCGTTATTCAGAAGAGTTTGCTATTCAGAATTTTTCCTTTTCTTTTTCCAGCCATGAATCCAGAAACCAAACAAGTAAAAAATAGGCTAGATACTGGGTGTTGCAAAAAAGATGTTAAGATAACATAATAGGAGGTTAGAGATTCTTGTTATCATCTTTATGCTATAACAGACATGCTGAGGTTTAAAGCTTAGTTTCCATGCATGCGTTTTTAACTGCGTCTCTGTATCTAGACGTATAAATTGGTGCGTTTTGACGCACGTGTCATGGAAACAGATATCTGCATCTCCGAGTCTTGGTTGACGTGCGTCGGGAGTTCATGCGTCTGGACGCAGAAAAGTGCATTAGATAGGCTTTCTACTTCTTGACGCACTTGTAAATGCGTCTCAAATCTTTCTAGATCACATGATTGTTTTGCGCAAGCGCAATTGCTTTGTTAACAAAAGACGTTCAGGCCAGTCGTCATTTCGCTACAACATGGCTGAAGAAAGAGAATTTGAAGAAATGTTGATCGGGGGAATTTTTAATTGGCCAATATTATACGATAAAAGGTGGTGGCCATGATGGTTAGAGAGAAGCTTCTCCCTCTAACGAGAAAAATTGCAAAACATAAACTCATGACGCATGCGCAGTTGAACTTTCTGCGTAGACTTCACGCATGCATGGAAACTGATACTTGCGTTCGAATTAAATGCGTCAAGAGCTGTTGCAATGTGCGTCTAGGTGCGTCCAGATGCACATTTGCTTTCTGCGTCGAGACGCAGTTATAAATGCGTCCAAAATGCGTGCTTGGAAATTAAGCTTAATGCAGAAGGTTTTCAAAATCATTTCCATCTGCTGCAATCTGTGTGTAGAACCTTGCACTGAATTCCGGGGTGACTCTGAAGAACATTATTCTCTGGATATTGAAGTAGAAAGATCGTGGATTGTCTGTCCTTTAAATAGCCTCATAAGAAAGCATCTCACCACAGCATTACTAAAATTGCGTTAAAATAACACATGCTGTTCTAAGGTTAGTGCTTCCATTCTGAAATATAATGAGAAACTATAGAATGTTCAAAACTGCAATAGAGCAGTATCAAAGGGAAAATGATTTACGGCATGCAATTAAACCACAGTAGATAAAAATTTTCTAACATCTTTTTATTTGCACCAGCCAGTATATATGTACTGTACTGCAGTTTGTCAGTTTGTAATGATACACAAAGCTCTTTTTTGATGTATATGTTGAGAATTTTTCATCCTTCACATTTCATGTGTAAAATGAAAAGTGACAGTAGTGTCTGCTGTAAAGAAGTGAAAAATGAAAAGTTAGTACAGGGGGTAATATAGTTTGAGAAGCTCCACTATTTAGAAGTATTAGGCCTATAGAAGACAATGTAACGTGTTTTGCCGAGAACTAACGTAGTGTTCACTCCAGAGAAATATCTGGTATTCAGAGGTGCCCGTTAAGGAAAGTTTTCACTGTATCTTGGTCAAAAGATTAAAAACATACGATAAATATTTAATAAAACTAAGATTTATTTTGAAAACTCACGCTGATTACATTTATTCTGAAAAAATGGAAGTTTCCTCTGATCACATTGGGATGGATTTTCTAGGTAGGCGATGCCAATTCAGTTAGCATGTGACGTTTAATAAGAAGTTAAAAGTAAAGTGCAAAGAGTTGAAATAAACTGTCAAAAACCTTTGGTAGCGTTTCTAAATTTGTTTACGTGCCTGTAGTAAGGTAAAGATGAAACATTCCCAAATTAGATTCCAAGAGACTAGTTGTTTCCACTAGCCGCCAGGCAGGCCACAGGTTTGGAGAGCACCTGGAACGTGTGATGCCCCTTGTCGTGATTTATTGCAAAGTGGACGACGACGAGCTGCGTGAATACTGCATCCAAGCGTTTGAATCGTTTGTTAGAAAATGCCCAAAGGAAATCTCTCACCACGTACCATCAGTGAGTACGAGAGCGTTGGATTATTTGTAAAGAGTGTGACTGTGCATTTATTTAGTTTTGTTTGTTTGTTTGTTTGTTTGTTAGATAGTTACTATTTGCCTGGAATACTTATGCTACGACCCAAATTATAATTATGACGACGAAGAAGATGAAAACTCGATGGAGACCGAAGGGGAAGATGAAGATGGGTAAGGAGTTTGAATGAATGCTCACTCGTTATACCTGATTCTCAAATGTAAGATGAGCAATTTTCTGATTACACAAATTTTGATTTAGAGGATTAAATGTAAGGAGCACTTTTTGAATTGTCACTAGATAAAGTTGCATTTATAACAGAAAGGTCACGTTCTATAGAAGAGACTTTATTCCCTGAAACGCCCATGGGGGAGTCGAGCTTGAGAAAATCAAATCGGAGACTAATGACAAGATCTGAATGAAATTGTCCATGGTTATTACAGATGCCTTGAGTGTTAGAAAGATTCCAAACTTAACCCCTTTAGCCCCGTTATTTATAGAGATACTCACCTCTCAAAAGCACTGGACTGTGCCCCCGAACTCGTGGGAGGGGGGGGGGGGGACAACAAGTCCTTGGGAACTTTAACATCAAACAAAACTCCGTCATGCGCAGTGTTGTAAGTAATGAGATATCCAGCTCGGTATCAAACAACCCTGGTGAGGGAAAACAACACATGAACGTGTCACACCCTCCTTTTCAATCACTCCTACCCTTAATATCCGGGGGAGAGGAGAGGGAAGGAGACCCGTAACCCCGTGAAATACTAACAATACAATAACTCTTTACCCTCACTCAAGATGATTATTAAGAACTTCACACACTGTTGCCACGCATATTTCAATCATCTCCCAAAAAAACGATGCATAAACATTCCCCTTCCGTTTCTCATGTGCCAAACTCCACGTGCGAAAACCACCTGCTTAAATTCCAATTAAACCAAACTCCATCGAGTGATAAATTCTCGCGCAACTATTACTAGGACTTAACTATTACAGTTATAATTACTAGTCCAAAACCATTAAACGTTTTGCCAAACAGAACAAGCACTGAAATGAGCGTCTCGTAATTAAGAACGCGAAGGGTTCTTAGCGTCACGTAATGGCGCGGTGATACACATAGGTTCCTCTCTACGACGAACTCTAAGTTCCGCCGTGGTGGGGTAGTTTCAATTAAGCTAAATTTCGCTAAACGGCACCAAACCTTCTTGAACTGTGCACCATTGGGGACAAAACAAATAAAGAACAATCTCACCGGTCACAAGATGATCTTGACTAAGTTTCTTATCTTGGATGGCGGCCGACATTCCTTTCTGAAACATGACGTTCACGAAGCGATCCTTATTCCTTGAGGGGTAAACGCTTGTCGCAAATGAACGATTCTTCCCGAAATTTTCGCTACGGCCGGTCCCATACGACTCTATTGGCCTTTAATGACTGGTAGCCACAACTTCCGCAAAACAAAGCTTTTTGCTATGTTAAATTTAACTTTGCTGTGCATCTTTCATAACGACAAAAAAATTCGTTCTTTCCTCGGGCTTCTCTGCATTACAACACACACAAAAAAAAAACAAAAACCGCGCTCCACAACAAACGAAGCAAACAATCGTTATCCCATTGTTGCTACCAAAAATTTCTGGAAAAGTTGCGACAACAACAAGACCTTGCGCTCTGTTTCTTAAATCATTGTCACAGCTTCTCCAAGGGTACAAAAACAAACTTCTTAATTATTTAAATTAATCTCTTACAAACTAAAATAACCCATTCTTAATAAAACCAGACAATCTTTAACCAAACACACTTGCACGCCTAATTAACCTACGCACAATGCAACAATAACAACACCCCACCATACAACCTCTTATAACGAGAGCTCCAAACGAAATAAACAAAACACAGCCACGCTTACAACAACCAAACCACAGAACAACACACACACTGACCCACTCACAGGACAATGAAATGAGAGCCGCCATCTCGTTTGGACTGTCACGTCGCTAGTGCTTGGCGAATGTACACGATACTAAAAGGAAATTTTAACAATGAACCAAACTAACATTTATATCCAACAAAAGTTAATCAAAAACTGTGGAACGGAACAACCAAAATCAGAGGGATATCCGGTATTTCAATTCCTCTTGCGGATAAGAGGTTCCCTCCGATTTTGGTTAACTTTTATATACAGGGTGTAAATGTACGACGTTTCACAAATTTAAGTATATGTAGAGGATGAAACTCTGAGCATAAAAGTCTAGTCGCGTTTTTCCAGAAGTGACGTCACGAAACTTTAAAGCGCTATAACTTTTTAACGGAGCCACAGATCAAAAAACGCGACTAGACTATTTTGCTCAGAATTTCACCCTCTACCTGCCTTTTCATTTGGGAACGACCTTTTAGAATCGCCCTTACCGATACCAAACTTTAAAGCGCTATAACTTATTAACGGAGCCACAGATCGAAAAAAGCGGCTAGACTTTCTTGCTCAGAGTTTCATCCTCTACATATCCTTAAATGTATGAAACGTCGTCCATTTACACCCTGTATATCACACTTTTCTCATATCTGCTGTCAGTTTCGAGAAAAAAATATGCGACATTACTTTTTGATTGCCCCTCGTACAACTGAAGGGTGCTTCAAACACCATCAAACACAATGAACTAAAACTTTTATTTGCAAAATTGGATGCATTAACATTTGTAAGATCAAATATTCGATTTGCTTTGCCAGAAAAGTAAAAACTTGGAAATTGGCAGGTGCACCTATCATTTTGGGGGGAACCCTCAAGAAAGCCACGTGACGACAAATGCTAATTCAGTAAATAAGCTAAATTGCTAAAAGTGTTTCAAAACAATAAAAGATTTTCTGATGCAGATGGGATTGACATTGTGATATCTTTTATGGAACTCCCCCCAATCAATGTAAAATTCTGAAGCAAATCTCTTTCTACCAATTTTAGGGAAAGTGATGACGAGTATAGTGACGACGACGACATGAGTTGGAAAGTTAGAAGAGCTTCGGCCAAATGCCTCGAGGCCATTATAGCAACCCGTCACGAAATGCTATTAGAATTTTATAGGAATATTTCACCGGCACTCATTTCCAGGTTCAAAGGTTAAGAATTGCAAAAAACAAATATAGACGTATTCTTCTGTTCTCGGTTTATAAACAAATAGTCGATGTGATCGCATTGATCTTGATTTGTCGTTTTATCACTTAGAGCGGGAGGAGAACGTGAAAGCAG
This sequence comes from Rhysida immarginata, assembly GCA_023313115.1. Classification (NCBI taxonomy): domain Eukaryota; kingdom Metazoa; phylum Arthropoda; class Chilopoda; order Scolopendromorpha; family Scolopendridae; genus Rhysida; species Rhysida immarginata. Next base: position 48,693 of record JAHWFO010008662.1, read on the forward strand.
ACATATTCCACGCTTACATGGCTTTGCTGAAGCAAACGAGGCCTACGATTTCATCCACAACCATCGATCCCGACGCCATGGAACAGGAAGATGGGTAAGAATGTTGTGATGTGATGAAAGGGTAGACTGTTCCATATACATAAGTTTAAAATTGATTGATCAGTGCACAGTACTTGGATTGTGTGGAAGGAAGGAATTTGTTTTGTCTGTTGAGTAGGGAACGAGATGATAATGTTATAATTTCAGGCCGATAATGATGTTACAACAACAGGTGCCACAAGTTGTTAAGGCACTGCACAAGCAGCTGAAGGAAAAAAGCATCAAGACGCGCCAAGGATGTTTTGCTCTCCTCACCGAGCTGGTGAACGTATTGCCGGGCGCTCTGACCGATCACATTCCTTCGCTTATAGCTGGGATTCAGTATTCTCTCGGGTGAGTCTTTCCCTTTTGTTTCATTTGTATCCGTTCTATTATAATAACAACTCGTAGCATGCACTGAGCTAAAAATCTGTGCGCTACGAGCGCGAAACCTGTGCCCTCCGAGCATGCTAGCGCGGCTTAGAGGGAATGTTGCTTGTAACTGTTTTTTTTTTTTTTTGTTTTTTTATTGAATTGTCTAGGGATAAGAATTCCAGTTCCAACATGAAGATCGACACGTTGTCTTTTTTGAATTGCCTTATGTGTTATCACAACCCAGAAATCTTTCATCCTCACATCAAAGTTCTTGTACCAGTGAGTCGTTGTCTTTTCTTTTTTAACGTGTACTGCATTTGTGTCGACAGAAATCTGAGAGTTTGAATTTTCTGCTTGTAGCCGATTTCACAATTAAATGACCTGCCAAGGATTCGTCTATGGAGGGTCATTTTTCCTTAACCTCGCTCATTTTGAATGATTGTCACTTCATTCTTAGCAATAGCGCAGCAGTGTAATCGCCACGCAAGACTGCAAGGGGAATTTCGTTCCATACTCTTTGGACACTTGCCAAAGTCCAGCGATGCTTTTGGGGTGATGTCTTCTGAGACCACTTTTGAGAAGGCCAAAGCCACAAAACTTCATGGGGAGGCATCAAGTGAGTTGACAGGAATAGCAGAGAATGGTATTGCACGAATGCCGGCCTCTTCTTCCATTAGTGCCATGAAATTTTGTGTTGTGGATGCAGTGTGGCTAGACACTTCATCTTGATGAACACAAACTTTGTTGCTCTCCTTTCCACGCAACACCAGGATCTCTTCTGCGCAAAGAGGTTTTAAAATGTTCTCTTGGTAGTCATTTGCATTCACCTGAGCGTTTTTCTCCACCCAACAAGTTGCAACCGTCCCTTTGAGCAGTACCCTGCCACCACTGCGAAGCCTTTTGGAAACTTTCATAACATTTGCGTACCCAATCGGTCCAGCCTTTCACATCTGCTGGACAATGGGCAATTGCATGAACGTAACCACAATCTGTGATCTAGTATCTAGTACAGAGGGTAGATTATCCTACGAGGGAGTTTTGCGCCATCCCAGTAAATAACGACTGCTACGAGATGACAGTAGCAGCCGGGGCCGACAGCTTAACGTGCCCTCCGAAGCACGGGGGGTTTTCATGATGGAAGAGCTGCTGGGGATAAACGAACCAGAGGCTGTCACCAACTGCTGGAAAACCAGCTATGGTCAATCGGCAAATGGGTCAGACTAAAGTCCCCCAACAGCCGCGCCCCAAATAGCTGTCCCGCCAGCAGTGGCCCTCAAGCCCTGGCCGTCACCCATCCAGCAGCTGGCCGCGCCTGAAGTTGCTGAACTCCATCGATTGGCACAATCTGTGATGCAAATCCACACTTCATCCAACGTGACAATAAACTACAATTTTTCACATGCAAGGTAGTCTTTATAGAGTTTGTGGGCATTGGTTTTGCGTTCACAGATGGACATTCATTAAGAGCTTGAACCCTGGGTTTATGGAATTCACGCAGGCCTAAATTGTGTTTAATTATGCTGTTTATTGTCGACGCAGATGTTCCTGCCTTATGAGCCACGATCTTCTGTGTCGGACGGTTTTCCTGATCTTTTTGACTGTGTCTGGTGAATGGCTGGGGTATGCCTCTTCTGAGGTAGCTTTTCGTGCGTGAACTTGTTGGGAACGGCCCAAGGACGTATGTCAGCTAGAATGGAGTTAGCAGCAGCCTTCGATAATGAAATCCCTTCTATCTTGCAATGTTGCATGATGCGTACGGCACTAAATCCTGCTTTGGAAAGTGCTCGTACGTACCCTTTCTGATAATCATTAATTTTTCTAGTGATGCCGTGAATTTTATGTGCTCGTTTCCTGAACGCACATATTTATGGAATGTCCACTGATACACCATCTGATTTATAAGAAGTGTTCAAAAAGAAACGAGCCATAGTCTGAATGTGCAAACCAGTGACAGAATGGTGATATCGTTGCGTGTGTAATAAAGAGTGGTTCCGACAAGAGCGCGGAAGTTCACAGCCTGCCGCTAGAGGGTGACTGTGGAAGTCACGTGACTATACAAAGGAAGCAGAAACGAGCGTCAATCGTCCAATGGTCATTCACATTGTGTAAGCAGTGAATAAGTGAAATGGAGGCATCAAAAGAAGAGCAAAGAGGTGTTGTTCGTTTTCTGACAGCAAAAGGAGTAGGGGGAACGGACATTCATCAAAGAATGTCACAAGTATACGGTGAACGCTGCATGTCCCTTGCAAGGGTCAAGACGTGGCCAACACAATCACGGCAATGTTTCAGAAATTCAAATGGGAGGTTCTTGGTCACCCTCCTTATAGTCCAGACCTCTCTCCCTGCGATTATGCCATTTTTGATCCCCTGAAAAAGACTCTGAGGGGCAAACGATTCATCTCGGACGACGACGTCAAGCAGTAAGTGCGGAACTGGTTCACAACGCAGCCTCGGGAATTTTACGAGACGGCCATTCACTGCTTTGTGTTGCAGTGGGATCAGTGCCTCGACAGCCAGGGCCAATACTTCTGACATAGAGGTACTGGTTTCTGTTTCTAGGCCTCCGGCTCGTTTCTTTTTAGAACGCTCCTTATACATAGGCTCGTGCGCATTCCGTTTCTGGGAAGGGGTGTTCAAATTCGGCTAAGTTAAGGAGAAATGACCCTTCGTTTGTAATTCCTGTAAACCTTTCCCATCACTGATCAGGTTTATTTTTGCTTTAATCACGCTGAATTATTGTTTCGTTGTTTAGCCAATCATAGCAGCTGTTGGAGATCCTTTCTACAAGATAACCTCCGAAGCGTTACTTGTAATGCAACAGTTGGTAAAAGTCATTCGTCCATTAGGTAAAAGCAGCAGCTATCTCCGTTGCATAACGACTCTTCCCATCGTGACTACCCCACCATAATGCATTTTTTTTTTTTATTTGTTTGAATACAGAAAATCCCTCTGCCTTTGATTTTACTTGTTTCGTCAACGAGCTGTACCAGTGCACGTTGATTCGCCTTCGGGCAGCCGACATCGATCAAGAGGTGAAAGAGCGTGCTATCGCCTGCATGGGCCAGATCGTCTGCAACTTGGGCGATCATCTTCAGCCCGAGTTGGCCACTTGTCTGCCCATCTTTTTAGACCGGCTCCGCAACGAAATCACTCGGTTAACGACCGTTAAGTCGTTAACAAAAATTGCAGGGTAGGTTTATTAGGTCTGAAATAATTCTCCGTTAACCTTTTTCTTGGTTCATTTGAGAAACTTTTTTTGTTTTTTTCTCCGTTTGTAGCTCTCCACTTAGGATAGAATTACGTCTTATATTGGTATGTATCATGCTCGATGTGCCTAATTTGGTTAGCAATAAGATAATGATGATAAGGGTTGCCGTTGTAAAATGAACACCCAGAAGGAGAAGTGATGTTGTGTTACTTTCATAGACAAGACAAAGAGAAGCGTAAATGTTAGCACGTGATAAAATTTTCAAGATTGTGGAGAGGTACCAGAAATATAAAGGAGCCTGCCAGGACGTCACGAGACCAAGCACCAGCATTCGTTTGGGCTGTCCAGTAGTGCCAGAGATCACGGAACGTGCCTGGAAGTCGTCACCATTTGTCCAGCTAAAGGGCGGTTCACATTCAGCGGTTTCGCATCGAATTCACCGTATTTGGGGCATTGGACGCGATTTTGGTTGCTGGAGCCATTTCACATTCAGTGGAATGCGGGTTAGAGCCAACAATGGCGCGGGTTTTCGAATTCCAACTATGTTGGAATTTTCAGAAGTCGCTCCTAATGCGCAGTCAATCAGCTACGAGTGAGCATCTTGCCAGTCCCAGAATCCTTAGCAACTGTTTCTAACCCAGTTCCGCCAGTCAAGTCGGCGATATTCAAATTCGCAGATAGCATATTTTCTGTGCACGTGTGCCTTGTTCTCTGTCATGATTTCTAATAAAAAAAATATAATATATCCATGTACATGTTGCCAAGAAAGCCATGTTATCACGATATATATACGGGGTTGTGCATAACCTTTTGCTAGGGGGCTGCGACTTAAACCGCAGCGTTGTAGCACACTCTTATGACGCTTCGGTAGAGAGTAGTTCATTGTGCGTCTATTGGTATCAAACAAATATGGCTGGTTTAATAAATGACAGTGAAGAGCAGCGTTTCATGGATAGAGTTCATGCAAATGCATATCGAGAGGCAATGGAAGCAGGTGCGTGATTATTTTCGGAATTTGCTAACAAATGATGTTTTTCCGTTTCTTCGAGATCCAAACAACACTATCGACCCGCACGAAGTTTGTTTTTTGCACGATAAGGCACCTTGCTTTAAGGCTAATGCAACACAGCAAATCCTAAGAGAAAGTGCTATCGATTTCTTCTCATCAAACGAATGGCCCGGTGCATCCCCTGACCTAAACGTTGCTGAACATTTTGGAGCAGTGTTAAAAGACGCAGTGGAATCTTTAATGATTCAAGAACGTGGTGAAAATCGGTATTGTCGAGACCTTCTAATGGGACACCTGACATCTGTGCTGAAGGACATGGAGTACGATACTGCTCTGTTTGAGACACTCCTCCGCTCCTACCCGAAACGGATGCGTGCTGTTCGAGAAGCAGGTGGTGGCCACACTAAATATTGACGTGATAAAAGCAGAAATAAACGTACTTTTTGATTATCAACCGCAGAACATTCCACTTAGTTTTGTTTATTTTCCAGACCCCTAGCAAAAGGTTATGCACAACCCTGTACACAATGTATAGAAAGCAACAGACTGGATGAAAGAACTACTCATCAAACATCCAATCAGAGCAGAGTTTGCCTAGCTGGGGGGACGGGGAGGACACAGGCTGAAGCAGAGAATGAAGTTCACTCAGCTCCCAGCTTCATTCCTGCTGAATGTGAAATGGCTCTGCATTTTAATATGTGTGGCTTTGTGACTCCTAGAAAACGCCTGGGTTCAAGAAAACATTACACTCCGCAAAGTCCCTGAATGTGAACCGCCCTTAATGGAATTTTTTGATTGGAGTGCATAGTGGTCCTTTGGGAGGTACACTAACTGCTCAATTGAAAATGGACAAAGGGGTGTGCAATTGGTGCGCTTAGTTTACAGTGGGGTGCGAAAGCGTCCTCGACGAACCTGTTCTGGACGGCCGTGGACATTCCCTATGCAGGAGAAAACTGATGCGTGAATGGCAGTGATTCAGCAAGATCGGCGGATAACGATCCGAGCAGTGGCACTGGAAGTGGACGTTGCTAGCATCGATATTCGTTTGCAATGGGGTATCGATCCCTTCATTCTGGGTGTTGATTTTATTAGTGGTGGTTTTATGAAATGCATCGCGTGTTATTTATTATTATTTTTGTTTTAGGGAGATGCAATGCCTATTTTGGCATCGTTTTTACGTAAAAACCAAAGAGCCCTGAAGTTGAGTACGTTAACCCTGTTGGATGTGATATTTAAGAACTATGGCAATGCCCTTACACCGGACATGATCAACGACGTCCTAGTCGAGTTGCCCCCATTAATCAGCGAAAGTGATCTTCATATTTCACAGGTAAGGAAGAACAGAAAGGAAATTTTTAATGGCTTCTCGTGAAAGGAGGAGACCAATTTTTTTTTTTATGGTTAGTATCCGAGACCCTGGCCCCTTTATATTGACACCTCATTATCAAGGAAAATGACCCCCCCCCCCTCTTGTCTTAATGATAATTTACAAAATATTTTGATAAACTAAAGATTGAGGGCAATTGTTGTTTTAAATAACAGATGAATGGAGTAAAGACTGCATAAGAGGCATTTTCAGCAACTCGAATCTGACAAGGGAGTGGAAAAAAGGAAGCTAATTTAGTATGTCGACCTCGTTTGGTAAACGTGAAGATGAGGTCCTGGGATGAGTGCGTGACAAATGTCAGTGGCAGACAACAAGGAGTTTCCGAGTTAGAGCCATTTTTTGTTCCCATTGTAAGTCTATTGAGCAAATCAAAAGATGTTCGAAATCATTTTTCTAACGTTGTTTATTGATCCTGTGCTCACTGCTGCTCAAACGGCGCAGGCGAAATCATCTATCCACACAAACTTCCAGCGACATCTGCTCTCAGAAAATGTGTTTGGCAGAGGACTCGTGATGTCGTGATCTGGTCAGACTCTTGACATAAAGGTCAGTCAAAAAATTCTTGCCCGAGATATTCAGAAAAATCAAACTGGGTAATGTAGAAAATTTTCTCACTCTTCTAGTCAAGTTGCGCTATGAAAATGGACTTTTTTCCTTCCCACTACGGGAAAGTGCTAGGTGTGGTTGAAACTCGAAATCTCGAATCTTGTGAGCAGAGAAAATAAAATGAGATAAAGAGGTGTCGAAATATGGTGGATTACTTTTTAAAAAAAGATTGTTTAGGTTTTTAAATGTACAGTGAGAACAATAGGAGATAAAATTGGACGTGTATAAATCACATACAAGTGGAGCCACTAGCATCAGCAATGCACAAACTAAGGGTGTGTCTAAAAAGTCCGACCAGTTGCCAACAGGTTACGTGGTACGATTGACGGCCATTTGCTTCAGTTTGTTCGTTCATGGACAGCACGGTTGTGACACTGACCTCTATATAACTGTGATTGTGGTTATATAGAGGTCGTGGGTCGTGAGCATTTTGCTTCAAAATGGCATCGCAGCAAGGTTCCTCGTCATATTTCGCCATCTATTTTCTCCAAAATATATTTATTATGCTCATATTTCTTCATTCCTCAAAGTTATTACGTATCGGGCACTCGAACAATTGAATTTTCTACTTTCGTCTGCCATTTTGAATTTACTTGTCGAGGCAGCCGACCGTGACCGGTGTTGGTTCTGGTTGCAATTGGCGCGCTATGAAAACGCTCATCACGACCGGTCATTACTTCATGAATCAAGGGTTATCTGAATCGGGAGAAGATTTAAAACGAATAAAGCCAGTTACGTATGCCTGCATCGTTCCCACATCGATCGGACATAGTCAAAATTTCGAGTCAGTCACTGGTGGCTCCAAAACGAGGTTTACGGCGGGCTTTGACTGGTCGTGACTGGTTGGAATTTTTAGACATGCCCTAAGTGTAGTCCATTATCTCTTAGAGAATTGAGACTTCCAGTGAGATCGAAAAATTTTAACGTAAGTGATGTCAAATTTTTTTCATTTTCGTACGAAAAATTTCTCTTTATGTCAAGAGCATTATGTCGAATGCACACGAAGTCAAAATTTGACAAAGCGAGGAGGTTTTTTGAAAAAATGTTTTGAGATAATGATGGAAAATTGCATTAACCCTTTGAGTCCCTATGTCCATTGCAATGGTTTTTATGTAGAATGCTCTTAAACTGATGTGCAAGTAATGAATCGTTAATTGGCGTCCATGCTTGGCACAAAGTAAAAGTACCGCACTAGTACCACTTGGAATGCTTTGAAGTACCAGCAGTGCTACATGTACCACAGTTTGAGAATCACTCGAGCAGTACGGGGCCAATTACCCAGAGTGCTCAGCACTTATGATTCGGGGGTTTATCTGTAATTTGTAGCACTAAGTCTAGAATGAGTTGAGAACCCTTTTTCCAAATATGCCAAGTTCCAAGCTTTCTGGAAAATTGATGGCGCTGCAACTTCAAAGGCAGTGTTTTGCATCTCTCACTTAGTTCGATCGGCTCTGATGCAAGTCAGAAAATCATCATAGTTCACTGATCAGATCTGTGCTGTCAAAAAATGCCTCTTATCTAGAAAGACAAACGTGTGAGAATAGTAACTTTAAGTAGGTTATCTGTTTAGAAGATCGGTTACTTGAAATCTGTTTTTTTTTTTTTTTGTGGATTATACTTAGTTCGTGGCGGCGTTGCAGTACATACTGGGAAAGAAATTGCACAGAATCTTGACTGGTTTTGCCTTTTATCCACATCAGAGCGTGTTTGTGTGTGCGACTGGTTGTTGGAGAGGTTGCTCTTTGCTGACGCCTCGTCCTCATTGGGTCTTCTTGCACCGACCTTTAGCTCGCACCAAATGAGTTTGCAGCTGAGTGTGAAGAGGCTGGGATGAAAATCAGTGTGGCAAAGACTGGGGCTCTGGTCCTTTAAAGACAGCCTGCCCAAGGACCATTGAGATGGACGGAGAAGTTTGTGTATCTCGGGACTGCATTCGTGAGCGATGGTCGACAGGATAGAGAATTGGATACTCAAATTGGTGCCGCAAGCTGAGTCAGACGTGTACTGTGGTGATCCATGGTAACGAATTGTGAGCTGGGAAACAAAGCCAAGCTCTCTGTTTATAAATCTGTCCCCATTCTCACCTATGGTCATGAATCTTGGGTAATTGCTGATACAAGCGGCTGAAATAAGATTCCTGAGAAGTGTGGCAGTTGTTACCCTGCTAGATAGGGTCTACAGCAGCACAATAAGGGAGCTTTAGGTGTTGAGCTGTTACTTTTGCGCATTGGTATGGCCTTGTGATATGGACGCTACAAACTGGTTTTGCTAGGCAGTTGCTATTTTCCAAGCTGGTGGGTAAGAGATCAAGGGGTTGGCCTAGAAGATTGTGAGCAATGGAGATCCTCCGTAGGGCTGCTGCCCCTACAACCCTAACGAATAAGCAGGTTTGAAAAGGAAGGAAAAAAGTATTCATATCCTTGAAAATGCCAGGAATAAAAGGTGAAACCAGTGTGATGTACTGCAAGGCTTCCTCCATCAAGAAGGACAATACAGAGAAGTCTCCATTTCATAACGTTCTCCAAGGCAATTCGAAAGTCCCCAAACATATCATAAGACATTTTTACTATATAAAAAAAAACCATATAAGATATCAGAGTATACCTGTTTGTGGCACGTGTTGACCTTTAGAACACACTACACAACGTGAGAGCGCCACGTGAAAAGACGCTTGCATGGGTGTGCAGTAATGTTTTGCAGGTGATGGTTCGCACGCAAAAACAGAGAATCCAATTTCATGCACATAGAGAAACTCTTGCGCTTAAAATCTTAAAACTTAGCAGTAAGCAATGCGTTTTTTTGGATACAAAGAACAAAGCTTTTGCACTACTCGAATTCTGTACTTTAGCTTTAGATGTTCTGTAGCCCTCTGGCAAGCTGAATACGAGGCCCCTAACTCTCGAGACAGCTGCCGAAGCGATTTTCGTGGAGAGCGCTGCAGGGAAGTTTGAAATTTCTCCAGAAGCGTGGTCGTCATCGTGGCCCGTTGGGCACTTTTAGGTTTATTATACATATAGCCTGTCTTGTAAAACAGGTATAAAAGATCAGAAAACTTCGTTTGAAAGCACTAAATGCAGTGTCGGTACAATTTTTCTGCAAAATAAACTTCTAAAGCCTGGTTCACTTTCGGTGAATTTGTGTCGAATCCGCCGTATCTCGCACAGTCGACGCAGCTTTGGTTGCTGGAGCTGTTTCACATTCAGCAAATTTGCAGTGGAAAGGTGGCTCGAAGGCAACAACGACGTGGGTTTTGGAATTCCCATTTCCGCCAGTCAAGTCGGCCTTATTGAAATCTCCGACAGCGTGCTTTCCGTGCAGGTGTGCCTCATTTTCTATCATTTTTCCTAATAAAAAAAATTTCATATATTCACATACATGATGTCTAGAAAGCAACATCCAATCAGAGCAGAGTTCGCCTAGCTAGGGGGAAGGGGTGCAAACTGAAAGGAAGGAAATAAGTTCGCCCAGCTTCCCACTTCGTTCCCACCGAATGTGAAATGGCTCTGCATTTCAATGTGTAACTTTTTGATACCTAGAAAATACCTAGAAAATTCCCGCTGAATGTGACTTTTTTTTCTTGTGTGAGAACCATGATCGACTGAACATTACTGTTTACCATCCCTGCCTGTGCAACCGTCATGTCATGTGGTACTCTCACGTTGTGCAATCCATTCCTGAAGTCTCACACAATAAACACAAGCAGCAATACTCGATTGCCTTTTATAGTTTTGCAGTAAATAAGTCTTGGAGTTCGGGGACTTTTGCATCGCCCTGCGTAGTGGTCGTTAGCAGTTTATTGACTGATTTATATTTATTTTTCTTTGTATGGGTGCAGTTGACAATGAGCCTGTTGACGTCGATGTCCAAAGCCCACAAGGAATGCTTGGTCAAAGTGAAAGAAGCCATTTTACCTGAAATTTTAGTCCTAGCACGATCTCCTCTTCTTCAAGGTCTCCGCATTTTGGTTTTGCTCTGTTTGTATCCATTTTTTGGGTTGTTGGAGTTGCTTAATTGTTTTTAATCGTCGTCACAGGGGCTGCCCTCCAAGCGATGTTGGATTTTTTCCAAGCTCTAGTCTCTTCCAGGCTACCTGGACTTTCCTATAGAGAATTATTACAAGTAAACTAAACTAAACTACGTTGTTGTCGTCTCTTGTCGTTTTTGCTCTGTTAGCCACTTTAACAAATTGAGAGTGTTTTGGTTTGATTTGTTTCGTCAGATGTTAATAGATCCCATCTACAATGCTCAACAAGGTGGGGCAGTGTTTGCCGTTCACAAGCAGGCATTCCATTCCATTGCCAAGTGTGTCGCCGCCCTCACAGTCATGTGCCCGCAAGAGGCAGTCACAGTTGTCAATCAGTTCATCAACGATATAAGGGTGAGTTCCGATCGCTCTCCTGCTCTAGGAGCACATGTCTCTCGTTGTGCAACACGTTTTTGTTTATAACGTTATTTTTTTTTTGTTTGTTTCCCACGTAGCATCCCAAGTCGGATTCTGTTCACCTATTTGCTCTTCTCGCCATTGGAGAAATAGGACGACACATGTACGTTTGGGATATTTGGTCGTTAAATTCTGTTTTTGATATACACTGAAGAACCATTACAAACCCCGGCCTATAGGAATGAAAATGTAAAGCAAACCACAGTGCAGGATCAGGGGCAAATTGAATAACTTCTTGCTGTTTTTTTTTTTTTTTTTTATGTGAAGATGAATGCTTTATTCACAACAATGAGTAAAGAACACGTCATTGAAAGAATTGTTCATCGCTGACCACTATTTCTCCCATCTTTCTGGCAGCATACGAATATCATGTCAAAAGAATGCTCGTCTTTTGACGTTATCCACGCATCGACCCATTTTTGGGCATCTTCATACGAATGGAAGCTCTGCTCAGCCAGGCCATGTTCATTGATCAGAACAGGTGGTCATTGGATGGAGTGACGTCCTGTGAATATGGCTGATGGGGTAGGACTTGCATTTGAGCGTTTTGACTGGTTTTGCAAAATGACTGCCGTGTTTTCCTTCAATGCTCCGCTCAAACGCTTCAATTGTAGCCAATAGCAATCTCCCGTGACGGTTTCATTGGGTTTAAGGTGCTCCACCAAGTACAGAGCATGAGCTTGAAACCATGGATATTCAGCTTTGCTGTCGATGTCGATGCATGGCCGGGCTTACCCTATGATTTTCTATGCTTATCGTAGTCTATCCACTTTTCATCACCAGTCACAGAAAAAAGTAATACAGTTTGTTTCCTATTTTAGTGGACAGTTAATAAAACCCTTTAGAAGCGCAAAACTCTGCTAACTACCAATTTATAAGTGTTCAAACCAATGTAAATAGTGCTTCTTTACATTTTGACAGATTAAAAAGTGCGTTTTGTTCTTATAAAAACTTGATGCATACGAAATTACTTGTTTCCTATTTAGTGGACAGTTCCATTTTAAGAGTTAAGGTAACAGCACACAATTCTTTGATTGTTTTAAGCTCATATGCAGTCATATTGACAACTCCACATTATTTCAATAATGGCAAGTCGAGAAAAGCTGTCTGATATTGAAAAAGGCAAAATCATGGCATTTCGAGAGAGTGGAAAGTCGATATGTGAAATTGCTGCTTTGCTGAACAAACCTAAGAGTACCATTGGTAGGTTTCTGACAGTGGGCAGTTCAAAATCGGCGCACAAGAAACATGGTCCGAAGCCAAAGTTGACAAATCGTGACAAATAACGCATCATCCGTGAAGCAACTCAAACTGGCCACTTGTGCGCTCGAATGTGTGCTGATCTGCAACTTCCAGTAAAGCGCAAGACTGTGGAAGATTTTGTCTTCATCACCACACTTGACGTACACAAAAAAACAGGCCAAACCTCCATTAACTGCTGAGCATAAGAATCAACGTTTGCACTGGGCAAAGGAACATATGACATGGGATGACAAATGGATGGAGGTGTTGTTTACAGATGAATAAAAATTCAATCTGGATGGTCCAGATGGGTTGCAGTCATACAGGCATGACATTTGCAAAGAGAAGCAGTTATTTTCTACAAGAGTTCACGGTGGCGGCTCAGTAACGATATGGGGCGGTTTTGGCTTTAATGGAACTACTCCTCTAGCATTCGTTACCACTAGAATGAATTCTGTGAAATATCAGGAGCTACTTGAAGAAGCTGCCTTACCTTATGGACAAGACATTTGTGGACCATCTTGGGTTCTGCAGCAAGACAACGCCCCGTGCCACAGTTCGATGTCGACAAAAAACTGGCTGAAATCTAAAAATGTCAACATGATGGTCTGGCCACCGAGAAGTCCGGACGTGAACCCTATCGAGAACTTATGGGGTATCATTGTGCGTAAAGTTTACGAAGATGGACGTGTTTCATCATTGAAAGAATCAATTGTTGAAGCATGGTATAAGTTAGATCCTGAAGTCCTTCAAAAGCTTGTTAAATCAATGAAGGATCGTGTTTTCCCACTTATTACACAGAATGGAGGGTCCACTAAATACTAAGGATAAATTCTCCTATTTCATTTCTTTTATTTCTATTGTCGACTAAATAGGAAACAAGTAGATTCTCATGAATCACCGTTTATGTTTTTGTTATGTAAAAGCTCTTTCTCAGAGTATTGAAAATGTAAAGAAGCACCATTTCCATTGTATTAAAGACGTAGAAATTGGTAGATAGCAGGGTTTTGCGTTTCTAAAAGGTTTTATCAACTGTCCACTAAAATAGGAAATGGACTGTACAGTAGGATCCCCTGCAAATACACGTTTGTTGTCATGAATGTCGACGTATTTCATTCATTCATTCCTGGCCTTTATAAGCCTTACGGCCTTTAGCCCCAAGCACCACCATCAGGTGACTGCTTGTTTCCAGACCTTGTTTATTTTATGTGGCAGGGGGGTCGGCCCTACGCACAACCCCAATTTCTGGGGGATGATGACGAACTTAACGACTGCTGTAAGGTGGTCGCAGCAGCCGGGACCGACGGCTTTACGTGCCCTCCGAAGCACGGGGGGAGATTGAAATTTCCAGGTGGTCACCCAACCTGTGCTTAGCCGCGCCCAAGGTTGCTTAACTCCACCACTGCATTGAGCAGGGCGAGACAACTGGGCTACGGCTGCCCCCCGACGTATTTCACGCTGCGAAAATATTTGTTGTTTACGCTTTGGCGGAAGAACACGTACTGCCATTTCAAGACTAATGGGGAAGCTGCACTAGGATGTTGGAAGTTACATTACTCGATGCAAAAAGGCTAAGATTACGCCATCTGTCGGGGAACTGCGAGAACTTATTCAAGCCCCTGATATGGGTATGACCCCAGACTTGGTTTTCCTTGTAGTTTTAGCTAATTGCATTCCAGTACATGAAACGAGTACAAGATCGACATTTAATGTTCATTGATTGGGAAAAGTCACTCGGTCCAATGAATCCAGATTCCTAGTGCTTTGACAGGTGGCCGAGCGTGTGTATGGGAACTGGAGTATCCTCTGTTAGAAGCTTCAGGTTAACTGTGCTGTTTTGCAAATGAACATTTAAATCGGATCCTACATCTTAGTAGGTAGGTGGCCATAATGTAATGGCTCTTCAGTGTAAAAAAAATTGATAACACCTTAACCTTTCTGGGAGGGTTGGGAGCACAGAGAGAGATAGAAATTTAGCTTTACATGACTCCACATACGCTTGTTTCTACATAGACTGACTGCTCAATTGAAAGTGGAGATTTGCCTTAGTAGAACGATCTTTGCAAATTGGGGCGATAATTTGAATCTATTCGTTATAAAACGGCAAGATCATTTGGTGTTTTACCACGTGCCGAGGTAAAATTCCACCATCAAAGCACGTGAAGTAGTCTTAGCCTGCCACATCAATGGCCAGAGTGTGTGAGCCAAAGGAGTGATACTGAAGCTGCCAAAGATGACCGTGAAGTGAAACACAAGCATGCTGATCAATAGAGACCAGACGACCCCGAAGCGGTTGGTACAGGAGAACAGGGCTGTTCCAGCAGGAGCTCCATTGTGTTTACCAGTCAGGCAGTTTCCCACAAGCTTAGCATCACCCTTGTAAACACCCATCGTCATGAGATCTCGGTCAATGGACCATTGGAAGAGCATTGTATGTAGCGACACATCTAGCTTCATGGGTGGTTGGATGGGTGCATCTGAGTGTGGCATTTACTGGGGGAACAATTGCTACCCGAGTGTGTCATCCAAACTGTGAAATTTGGCTGTGATGGTGTGGTCATGGTTCTCCCGATTTGGACTTGGTCTGCTGATTGCGATAGAGGAAAACATATCCACCTAGTAATCTGAACGTTCTTGACAATTCCATGCTTCCTACATTGTGGCAGCTATTCACTGGTTTCAGAAGAATAATGTTCAGGAATTTGAGTAGCCCACCTAGAATCCAGAACTCAACCGTATTGAACATCTTTGGGATGAATTGGAACAGAAATGTGCATCCAACTGGTGCAGGTTTGAAGCAGGAGTGGGTGACTTCAAAACTGGTGGAAAGCATGCCATGGCATGTGGACGCCGTGCTTAGTGCAAAACACCACAGTAAGCGTTATTTGACACACTGTAAATAAAGCGTCTATTCCAAACCACAGGCGTCCATTTTCAATTGAGCAGTCAGTGTAGATTACTGACCCCACGTGCTAATTTTTAACTTTTTTGGTTTGTTTTCAAGAGATTTGAGTAGCCAGGCATCACTTAAGACTGTGATCTTGGACTCGTTCACCTCACCTAGTGAAGAGGTCAAATCTGCTGCATCGTTTGCTCTAGGTAAAGTAGACGTGTCTTTTTATTTCTTCATTTGATTTCGTTTTTTTGGCATTTTCACGCTCATTTTCTTTTTCAGGCAGCGTCAGTGTTGGTAACTTGGAAGAGTACCTACCGTTCGTTCTCAACGAGATTGAATCTCAACCAAAGCGCCAATATCTCCTGTTGCATTCGTTAAAAGAGGTACACGACAAGGGTTTAGTATGTCCTACTGTTAGCAAGGTTTATCACCTTGACTAGAAAAAGGAATAAATTTGTTTGTTCATGTTTTGGGGCATCGTTTCAGTTTAATCGGAAACTTGATGCTTCGTCTTTAGCACGCTTCATAAAAAAAATTCAGAGGCCAGAAAACGTCCAGTGAACATGGGTTAACAGCGTTGAATCATCTCTCCCAGTTCAATGTTTGCATTTGAAACACTAAGCATGCGGTGTTCTCCCCAGAGTCTTTTGAAGAAAGGAATTCACCCCGTTGAAAGCTCCATAACGTTTTTGTGTTCAAGCAGTTGTTCCTTCCTTCTATCCATGTGATAACATTTTCTGGGGAGAACACTTTTATTGTAATAGTGACGTCATACCATGTACATGCAGGACACAAATAACGTGAACACTAGAGAAAAGTGACAAATTGTTGGGCCTCCTTTTGCCTCGAGTACAGCTTCTCACCTCCTTCAAAGCTCCATTGGCGCTCTTCACCCAAACAACTTGACAATTACTCAAGAGATGAACGGGGAGGAAATCTGCTTCTCAGTTGCCTCTCCAAAACTCACCAGACTGGAAGATTCTGTACTTTGCCATAGTGCTCCTTGGTTCTTGTAGTGTATGCATTGTCATCTTGAAAACTGGTGTTGTTGTCAGGGAACACAATCTGAACCGTAGGTTGGACCTGGTCGCATAAGGTGTCACAGTATCAGTCGGCAGTCATTCGGCCAGAACTGAAGAAAAGCCCCCTCCCCCTAAACCATTACAGATTTGCCACCCCAACATAGTAGGCTTCTTTGGGGGTACTCCAAACGTAAATTCACCCTAACATCGGAAATAATGTGAAGGATGATTCATTCGACCGTATCCCCTCTTTTCCAGTCGACGGGTGTCCAGGCTTTATGGTCTTGACACCACCTGAAATGGGCTTTAGCCATGGTCTCTGTGATGAAAGGTTTTTCAATTGCAAGTCGTTTGTGAAGGTCTCTGCAAACTGGGGTGTTCAAGGTGGACTATATCAAATTCTGCACTCCCTTTTGTTTGGCTGTTTCAACACAATCCTTGTAGTAGGACTTGATGGTCCGTATCATTCGGTATTGTTGTTCACCCACTCTTCTTTTTCACCAATGACTTCTTACTATGCATTTGGTACGCGCTCATAACGTGGGTGACTCTTGCTCTTGAAACGTTCAACAAAGTGATTGTTTGGGACACAAAGCACCTGCTAAATGGGCACCAAGAATCTGGCCCCTTTCAAAATCTGTGAGGTGATACTTATTGCAAACTTCAACTGATCACAACTTGTCATCAACTGAAATGTAATGCAGGAGAGGTAGACAACTGATTTGAATTGAAGCTAATTTCTATGCGCTTTCTCAAATGTCATGATTATTTGGTCTAGCTTTTTGAAGCAGCAGTCATGGGGGATGCTTCTTTTGGAATTGCCTCCTTTAGTTCCTTCTTTATCTTCCTTCAATTTGGGGGACAGGAGTAAGTCTACTGGAACCAGCCTCACAAACTGCAATGTTGAGTGAGCTGTTATGTTGTCACGATGGGAAGACCATTTCTGGAGGTAGGTGCTCTGATGAATCACTGTGGTCTGACCAGATAGGGGAAAGAATGATCATGATGAACGACATGGCCATTGGCATCGGCAAACAAAATGGTCCGCACGACTTTGACATTGGAGCAAATCTGGCATGTTTTTTTTTTTCGATCAAGACTCTGGTTTCATCCATTGTGACTTTTGACAAAGTTTCATCCTTCTCAGCTTGCTCGAGGTCCTGACACGAGGCAGCTCTGTGCTCTTTCCGATCTCGTGACATCAGGCGAGGCGTGAACGTGGCATCAACTCGACTTATGATATTTCCACACAAAGTACGGATTTTGATGACTTAGTAATGCTAAAATTTTGAAAATAAACACGATTGCATAGAGGGGTTGGACAAAATAATGTGAACACCCACTCAAAATGGGATCGTCCAAATAAGCGTGTGACGTTTGAGAAAGCTCGTAGAAATTTGCACGTCTCACGTATTAAAATCTGTTGTCTGTCTCTCGTGCGTTATATTTCAGTCTTCAGTGAACAAGTTGGGTTCAGTTGTCGTTTGCAGTACGTGCTTCCTGAAATGTCTGACCTCACTGATTTTAAAATGGCACAGAGCATTGGTGCTTCCTTGTCCCGAACATTGAAATGTTCAACAGTCTCCAATGTTATGAGTGCATAGCAAAAACACTGTAAGACATTATCGGCGAAAAAGAATAATGGGCAGAATCCAATACTGAATGATACGGACTGTCGAGCACTACGAGGATTGTGTCGAAATGGCCAAAACCTACTGCAACAAAAGTGACAGAGGCCAATGCTAAAGCCCATGTAAAGACTGTAAAGCCTAGACACTTGGCATCTGGAAAAGATTATGATTCATCCCTCACAATTTCTGTTTGGAGAAGCCCCAAAGAAGCCTGTCGTTCAGACTGTCTCGTTCCTATGTTAAACCCGGTGGGCAGTTCTGCCATGGTTGGGGAGGGGGGGGGGCTATTTCTTATTATTCATTTGGTCCAATGATTGCTGAGCTGTACGGCACCATCTTACGTGACCAGGTTCATCCCACGGTCCAGATTTTGTTTCCTGTCAACAAAGCCATTTTTTTAGATGACAATGCACGCATACGCATTGCCCGAACTGTGAAATGTTGATTTGAAGAGCACGATGGCGAAGTGCAGCAGTATGGGAAGTTTTGGAGAGGCAACTCGGAAGCAGATCTTGTCCCCCCTTCAGCTCTCGAGCAATTGGCAAATTGTTTAGTTGAAGAGTGGCACAAAATCCCAATGGTGACCATTCAAGGATTATCGGATGAATGAATTCCACGTAGGTGCAATGAATGAATGAATGAGGAGGAGGAGGAGGAGGAGGAGGAGGGTGTATTGAGCAATACGCACTAAGCTACTCATTGAAAATCCAAGAATGAGAGATTAGGTTTGTGCAATGAGAGCATACTCGCTCGCTTGCATAACTAACCATAGGCCCTGCTATTCATGATGTTGTGGAAGGAACTTTTTAGAGGAAGGTGTATTCCCATTTTGACATGTCTTCTTGTATTTTTTTTATAGATCATCAGTTGCCAATCGATAAGTCCAACAACCATTCAAGTTTTACAGCCGTTCATTTCCTCCATCTGGTAAGAAACTGTTGCAAATTAGGCCCAAATTCACAAACATCTACGTCGGTAAATTGAGCAAATCTTTGTTTTGTCTTAAACAATACCTCCGAGGTTGCCATATCTTACACCCTGGCAATTTTTATCTATGGGGGGGGGGCGGCCTAACATAAAAGGCAGCGTATACGAGGTGTGGCAATAAAGAAACTGGATTGACGCTGTAACCTTTTATTGAAAAAAAAATCAGACAATCGAAGTGGTATCCCCTCCAGTGTAGTCTCCTCCCCGATCCCTACCGAAATGGAAGCAGTGCTGCATGTTTTCTTGTGTTATGCTGTTCAAACGTTTCGTTGCTTTTGCTTTCACTGCATGCACTCGAACTGGGCTTCTTTGAGTGCACACTTTTGGAAAGAGAAAAAAAGTCAGACGGAGAGTACGGTGGGTATTCTATTGCTGAAATGTTGTTTTTTACCAAATACCTCGCCACAGATAGTGCATTGTGTGCTGGCACATTGTTCCGATGAAGAATCCACGAGGCATTCTTCCCCAAGTAGGGTCTCCTTCATCGCACACATTCACATTTGTTGTGCGAAATCTGTCTACACTTTCCTTATTGATGTTGGTCAGTTCAGAAATTACTCTAATGCTTAGTCGGCAGTCTCCTCAAGATATTCTAGTGATCTTCTCCATATTCTTTTGAGTTTTCGTAGTGGAAGGATAGCTCAATTTTGGATCGTCCCCATAGTCTTCCCTATCCTCCTTAAATTTCGTAAACCACTCAAAAACTTTTGCGAGTAGACACTGATCAGCATAAACTTCTGTGGCAGATTTTCCTAGTTTTGTGAGGAATTTGATAACACGCTGTTCTACTTTTACACTCCGCACTATTCCGACGGAACTCACATACGCAATATTGGCTTCTAACACTGGTTACAGCCAGACTAACCACCACCCATGAATGAACCTTTATGTGATGGTAGAGGGGACTTCAAATGTCAATGCCCTACCCTCCTCTTCATCGTGGAAGTGGCGAGAAATGAAACCGGTTTCTTTATTGCCCCACCTCGTATGCATCACTGATGCCTACTTCTCTTCAAGATCTGCGAGATCGAATTGATACAGCGAGTGATTTCAATAACCAGGGACCAGTTATTTTGTGTGTCTACTGATTCGATGTTTGCTGCATAACAAATGTTGTTGGTTAACGATTCTAATTAATGACGTTTTTGTTTGCGACAAGTTTTTTAAATGGCAATAAACAACATTAGATGCTGTAACAACAAAACGTGTCGATAAATCGCTAACGATGCTTTTGTGAATCTGGGCCTTGCTTCTCTGATGATTTATAGATTGCGCAAGATAAACCATTATCGATTTGTATTCGTCCTTTTCACAGGAGCATGCTCTTCAAACACTGTGAATGTGCCGAAGAAGGGACTCGCAACGTGGTTGCGGAATGTTTAGGCAAGCTAACGCTCATCGACCCGCAAAATCTTTTACCGAGGCTGAAAGCGTCGTTAGACGTTGGCTCTCCCCTAGCTCGAAGCACCGTCGTCACTGCGATCAAGTTCACGATATCTGATCAAGTAAAAGTATTACACGATAAAAGAACTCCTCGTTTTTATCTTAATTTGTTTTATCGCTAAATGGGTTCGTTATTTCTCGTTTGCATTGCGTAGCCCCAGCCGATCGATCACATGCTACGAGCGTGCATCGGAGAGTTCCTCAAAACGCTTCAGGATCCCGATTTGAACGTGCGCCGCGTGGCGTTAGTGGCTTTTAATTCGGCAGCTCACAATAAACCTTCGCTTATTCGAGATCTTTTGGACAACATCCTACCGCAGTTGTACCACGAAACCAAAATCAGGGTAACGAATGCTAACACGGTTAACTTTTTAAGTTTTTGCATCGTTCCGTTTTATGTTATTTTGTTTTTCCTCTGCTTAGAGAGAATTGATAAGGGAAGTGGAGATGGGGCCTTTCAAACACACGGTCGACGACGGGCTCGACATTAGAAAGGTAAACAGAAGTTTGTTTAAAATGCGATATCGTTTTGTTTTGTAGTTTGTAATTGCATCGCTGTTGATTTATGTTTTCAGGCTGCGTTTGAGTGTATGTATACCCTTTTGGATTCCTGTCTCGACCGGTTAGACATTTTTGAGTTTCTCAATCATGTCGAAGATGGTCTTAAGGATCATTACGACATCAAGATGCTCACTTACCTGATGCTTGTTCGCCTAGCCACCTTGTGTCCCAATGCTGTGCTGCAGAGTAAGTTCCGTCTTCTTATTGGGGTCTTTTCTAGGTTAAATGATTTGTATGCTGAAACGGGTGGGAGGATCAAACGGACAGGTTTTGAAAATTTGAATGAGATGCAAGCCTCTTTAGAGAACGAGGAGGCAATGGATGATGCAAAGATTGCGGTTAGAGATGTAGATTTTTGGTGTCGTGTGTTTGCATGGATTATGCATTTCTAAAATAATTTAATCGGCTCGGTGGCCGAGAGGGTTAACGAACAGGTCATATCACTCTCGGACCCAGCGAGTCGTGGGTTCGAATCGATGTTTGTGTTTGTCCTTTTTCTAACGTTTCCTCTCGTGAGGTTGGCGTCAGGAAGGGCATCCGCTCGTAAAAATCATCATTGCCAAATCAAAAATTAAAACTGCGACCCCCATGAGATAAATGGGAAAAAGCTAAAGAGAAACAACAACATTGATTTCTAAAAGAATCTGTGAATTAACGTAATAATGGCGGTAGGGATCCCAGGTTAAACAGTAGCTACATTCAAAACTCCGTGGTAGTCGTGTTAAGCGTGTCGTGTTGTTAAAAGTTGACATCACTTCCTGCACGAAGCGTCTTGTGTGTTGCAAAATGCCTAGCACGGAGCAAGGGTTTTTTTTTTTTCTCAGTGTTTGTTTTAGTTCTCTAGCACGATATTGGTGCTAATGGCAAGTTGTGGCATTTCTCATGTCTCTCGTGAAAAGCCGTAATGGCGAAAAAATGTCGCTCTGCAATCGTGCTCTAAAACAACAGTGTTCATTCAAAAATTACCACTAGTACGGGTCGTGCTTTAGCTGAACATGGCACGTGTAATAGGATTAGCACGGCGTTTTTGAACGTAGCTACAGGTTTCCATATACGGAGGGTCATTTCTCTTTAACGTAGCCGATTCTGGATGATTGTCACTTAATGCGAAGCCCCTTCTCCGTCACTAAATGTGTTCAGCGTGTTTCCCCCGATTCCTGGCAATAGCCTGGCAGCGTAATTTCCATGCTAGCAGACTTCTTTGCAGGATGGCGAGAGGAACTTTGTTTCCTTCCTTCTTGCACACTTTCCAAAGCCCGGCAATGGTTTTGGGGCGATGCCTTCCGAGACCCGTTTTGACAAAGCCAAAGTCACAAAAGTCCATGAGGGAGGCATCGGGTGACTCGAGAGGGATAGCAGAGAAGGGTATTGCTCACTCTGTGGCTGAACGCCTTATCTTGATGAACACAAAGTTTGTTGCTCTCCTCTTTGTGTAATGCCAGGATCACTTTCATGGAAACAGGTTTCAAAATATTCTCCTGGTAAGAAGAAGTTGCAACTGTCCTTTTGAATAGCACCCCACCACCACCGTGAAGCCTTTCACGTCATTTTCGCATCCAATCGGTCTGGCCTTTTGCATCTGCTGGACTGTAGACCATTGCACGAACCTTACCACAATCTGCAAGCTAAAAACACACTTCGTTCCAATGTCACAAGTCGTCATTTTTCACCCGTAAGGTAGTCTTGGTTAGGAGCTTGAACCGTGGCCTTATGGAACTTGCACAGGCCTAAGGTGCGTTTAATTATGTGGATTACTGTCAACACAGATGTTCCTGCCTTCTGTGTCAGAGGGTTTTCCTGTGCTACCTACCATCTTCCTGATCTTCCTGTGTCAAGTGAACGGCTGGGGTGGGGCCTATTCCGAGATAGCTTTTTGTGGGTGAACTTGTTGGAACACCAGAACGATGTATGTCAAGCAGCCTTTGATAACGAAATCCCTTCCGTCCTTCACTGTTGCACAATGCATACGGCATTAAATCCTTAATTTTTTTTAAGGCGCATTCTCCATCGCGCACGAAACGTACAATCGTGAGAGTGAATCACGTGATCAGCTTGAATCGTGCGAATCACGTAGCCTGAAGGAGAACAGAGCGTTAACAATTGAATGATCAGGCAACACCAGCTCCTGGCTTGTGTGTTTCGTGCGCGCACGAAATGCACCAAACGCACGATAACTAAACGCACTGGCGATGAGGAACAGTGTGCACGAAACGCACGGAGCGATGAGGAACAGCCAGTGCAGACACAACGTGCATATAGTAAGTTTCGTGCGCGATGGAGAATGCGCCTTTTGTGATGCTGTGGATTTTCTGCCCTCGTTTCCTGAACAAATATTTATGGAATGCTTACTGCTACCCCACCTGATTGACATAGGCTTCGGGGAGGAGTGTTCAAAATGGGCTAAGTTAAGGAGATATGATCCTCCGTACTTGTAGTTTCATTCACATGATCTTAGTAAACAGAAAAGGGAGGCTTCCAAACGCTTATCATTTGTGTTTGTAAGCAGACTCGTCTTCTGGCTTCCTGTTTACAATTTGCTTGACATGGGATCCTTTTTCTCAGTTTCCAACATACTGGGGTGTCTCAAAAATGAGCGACAATTTGAAAGAATCAATTAATGAAAAACAGAAGGCAGTAGAAACCAGGGAATTTATTTGCACCATGTTTCAAAATTAGTTACAAAGTTTGTCAACAGATGGCGCTGCTGATGGGGGAAAAGTATAAAACAATGTTTTCAAAATAAATACCATTTGCAGCAGCAACGCGGTGCCGTCTGAGGACAAAATTTGCAGATGCCTGTGCAAACTTGACATGTTGTTCCAGTTCAGCTCTTGTTTGTATCCTTAGAGAAGAGCAGTGTCATCTGTTGACGTACTTTGTAACTAATTTTGAAACTTGGTGCGAATAAATGCCCTGGTTTCCTAAACTGAATGCAACAAACCGTACATTTCTATTGCCTTCCGTTTTTTGTTAATTGATTTTTCAAAACGTTGCTCGTATTTGAGACACCCAGTAGATGAAATGGACATATTCGGTATTTCTCTTGTGTGCTATCAAACAGACCAGTAAATGTTAAGTACGTAACGGAAACTGTATAAAGTTTGTGTAGATCCTCTTTGGGGTCATTTCTGTTTGTGCACGGTTTTATGGTGACATTGTTGATGCATTTCAGGGTTGGACAGGTTGATAGAGCCTCTGCGAGCGACGTGTACGACCAAAGTCAAAGCCAATTCGGTCAAACAAGAGTTTGAGAAGCAGGACGAGCTGAAGCGGTCGGCCATGCGTGCCGTGGCTTCTCTTCTTGCGATTCCCGACGCAGGTTAGTCACGTCGTCGACGAGACAGATTTGTCGACGATTCGTATTGCCTTTCTCATTGTTTTCTTTGTTTTTTTCTCTTTCTCTCGTGTTCAGACAAAAACCCACTGATGAACGAATTTCTCTCTCAAATCAAATCGAGTCCGGAACTTCAGACGTTGTTTGAAAGCATTCAGAAGGATGCGTCTGCCTCGCCTTCAGACACAGCGCTCATGGACATCAGCTAAATTGACAAAGTTTACTAAAAGGAAAAAAAAAATTAAGAAAAAGAAAAATCAAACGAGATAAAAAGCAAAATCGTGTCATTTTTGTAGTTTAGGTTACCTTTCCTTCCTTCCGTTTCCCGTTTTATTATTTTACCTGCTGCTGCTGCTGCGTCTGTTTCTTTAACTTTTCTTCTGTGATCATTTTCCTTTTTCTTTTATCATTTTTGTTCAATTTTTGAAGGAAAAAAAAATACATAAAAAAACACAACAAAAAAAACGATAAAGGAAAAAAAAATCAATAAATAAAAAAAAAAGTGAGGGGGAAAACCAAAGGGCTAGAGGCCAGATTTGAATGACGACGATGATGACGATGATGAAGTTTCTGCAGCTGTTGAAAAGGTGTTTGATGCCTCTTCCAGTTCAGTGCAACAAATCTTTATGCAAATTTAATTTTGATCTGGTGGGAAGAAAGAATAACTCTTTGTAATAAAAAGAAATTTCTTCTTAACTTTTTATATGCTCGACTGCAGAGTCTTTATTTTACTCAACCATACACACATGCATCATCGTCTGCTGACAAGTTTAGCATTTTTCCATAAATGAAACTCGGAACGAGGGATTGATACAGCAAACTATTGTTGGTGTATTTTTAACATAGCAACAAGTATTAGGTTGTTGTTTAAAAAACAGGCCAATGGATATTGTAGGAAAGTACCATATGCACGAACCAGAAGACTTGGCTAAAATGTAGATACAGTAAAACCCCGTTACAACGTACTTCAAGGGACCTGGAAATTTGTACGTTATACTGAAACTTGGGGGCGGGGGGGGGCCCGCCCGAAAAATGTATATATTCATAGAAAAACATAAGAATACATGAATGCATTTTATTTTATTCAATACAAATACACTATAGCATATACAACATGTATGAAATGTTGAAATGATGCTCAGACTAACACATTTACAAAAAATTCCGTGACTTTTCTCGGTTACATTCCCGTACCTATCCCGATCGCTAGTCACCCTGTTACATGCACATAAATTAAAATAAACAAAGTATTGAAGATGGGCAATCGTCTGTCAAATGAAGGTCTCTACTCTAATTGCAGCACAAATTGGATTCTGGTTTATATATGCTATACTGACCAACCAATGAAATGTGAACTCGGCTTAATTAGCCCATTGGCCCATTTGCAACTTTCGCATGGGCTGCATTGACCAATCAGTGCAAGACATGTGAACGATGTATGTTGTACTGAAGGGATAATTTAACCAAGGGGATGTAAAATTAGTACGTTATTCTGAAATGTACGTTAATGTGAGGTACGTTATTCTGAAACTTTTTAGCATTAAAATACCTACGTTTGGGACGGGGATTTGAAATTTGTACGTTATTCTGAAATGTACGTTAAAGTGAGGTACGTTGTAACGGAGTTTTACTGTACTAGCGATGTATCTCCACATGAAAATATCGGTACACGAGTTTACCATGCGTTCGTCAGGAGTGTAAGGCAAAAGACCCCTTGGACCAAAGCCCCTCTATAAGAAAACCCTTAGACAAAAGCTCTTTGGACAAAAACCCCTTAAACAAATAGGCCGTGTTTGTAAACTGAGCTGAAATAAAGTACGCTCACTAAGCTCGAGATGGATTGTTGTAACTTTCTTTTTTGGCCTCGGACATTCGGACCGACGGATAAAAGAATTAGTATATTAGATATCAAGACCCTTTATTTCTTAGATTATAGATTTCTAAAGACGGATGTTTTTAGGCATTTTTATGTTTGTTTGTACGATTTTCGTTTTAAAAAATAAACGTAACAATCCATTTATAATGATGTAAATTGAAGTATTTTTTCTGTGTGATTGGTATTTGAAGTATTTTTATGGTACCACTGAACCAATTTTGACAATCTTCGAACCATATTTATCAATTGGTGAAAACGCACCTAATAACGTTAAAATCACTTATAGCTTATATTCGTTCCTATCTTCTCATTACGAGAGAGCTTGTAAACTATTTCGACAGCACTTACGTGTCTGGAACAAATCGACGCATCCAGCCACCGATGGGACAATCCCACCAGCGTGCATCGGAAGAATTCCTCCTATGTTTCCACCTGAGCTGTTTTTTTTAGAAGGGTTTTTTCCGGAAAGGCTTTTGCCCGAGGGTCTAATGTCCAGAGGGGCTTTTAGGCGGCCCCCGTTCATCAGACTCCTTCTCCTCCTCCTTATATTCAACCCCATCCTCCATGACGGATGTCTGTAATTTGACACAATGTTCAGCCCTTGTGACTGCTCCTAAATCATAATTTGACAAAGACGTCCCTGCCGATGGCGGTTGACATGAACCCCTGCTACGTAGACTGCGATACGTATCGTATCAAATGTCGATATTCAATGCGCTACACACTATTTTATAAATAATTAGTTCAACATACAAACAAAAAATGTTAATGAACAAATTAAAAAGAGCTATGCATTTTTAATGACTGAAATCCTTAAAACAAAGAATTTAAAAAGAAAAGTTTTGAAACTAGGCTTGGCTTCAGACTGTCATTGCATCGATGGATCAGTTATTCTCATTTCGTGTTTTGCTTGAATGTAATGATGATGCAAAGTTCAAAGTAGTAGTGATGATATATATATAGGGCGATTCAGAAAGATAGGTCAAGAATGAAATAGCATGAACAATATTTTTCCTATAAACATGGGTGGGTCCGGAAATGCATCCTTACAGAGATAATGCAACTTGTGTGAGATTGGAATGGATGTGCGTGGGTTATACATTTTGCCAGATCGGCTAAGTGGACAGAACTACCTGACATTCTTACGGTTTGCTGTTCCTGAACTGCTTGACAATGTGCCATTGTTAGTGCGGCAGCGGATGTGGTTTCAGCACGATGGTGCTCCCGCCCACTTCATTCACCAGGTCAGAGCTCACCTCGGCAGGACATTCCTTCAGTGATAGATTGGGAGAGGAGGCCTTGTGCCATGGCCATCCCGGTCTCCCGACTTGACACCTCTGGACTTCTTTTTATGGGGCCACATCAAGCAGTTGGTGTATGCCACACAAGGCGACAATCCCGACAATCTTCTTGATCATCATTCCCGACACAGCATTCCATCAATTTTGTAACTGTAGCTAAAATTTTTACAATTTTTAATATGGAGGCTAATTAGGTCGGAGAAAGACAAAGGACCTCCTTGAATTGGAATGAAGACAAAGTCTGACGCTTCGAGGCTGCCCTTATCCTAGTTGGGTCAGAAAATTATAATCTCCCTACCTTCTTGGTGTCATGAGTCTGCTCAAATATCAGATTTAGGGAACTGAGAAAGATGGCACGGGGGTATGTATGAAAAGATGGGGGGAAAAAGGGCTTCTTTCAAGTGGTAGTTTTTCATAAATTTATGAAAAAAATTAATAAATGAAGAGCTAGCAGCTGCAGGTGGAAACGTACAAACCAGATGGTTATAATTAAAGTTCCCCACTTCTGCACGGGCTGCAGACCATGTTATTGCACAAATAGCGATGAAAGTTTGTGTGTAGGCTATGCAGAACATGGGGAAGAGAATTCCAACAAACATTTATTAGTGCATGTGGTTGCCATCAGGAGAACGTATATATGCCGCAAGATCATAGCCAGACTGCAGTAATGGACTGTGTCGATGATACACTGGCAGCACGGGACAGTATGCTCAATAGCAGCACAAGTTCCCTCTCGTGAAATGGCTGCAACATGATAAACACAATTTTAGCTTTCAGTTCAAGCATGGTCCGTAGACCTCCATGATAAACACGATCCCACAGCCAGAGGTCACATGGATTAAGGTCTGCTGTTGGAATTCTCTTCCCCATGCATTACATAGCCTATAAACAAAGTTTTGTCACTGTGCAATAATGATAACCATCTGGTATGTTTCCACCTGCACATACATCTGCTACATCTGTCTGATACTTAAAAAACAAAAACTTACCAAGTTGTGCTATGTATTTTTAAAGTTAAATAATTCATCACAAAAGCCGCTCACTACAATCATTTGTATATAACATCAGGAACAAAGAATTCTCCAATTCTGATTGGTGGTTAAGAATAAAAGGAGAGTCTTAAACTGATATGAAGCGTGGACCTATTAAGATTGGTGGCGACGTCATTTCTTGCTTTAGAACGAAATCTGGTGGTTCTATAATCTGACGTAGTCTTTAATGTAATTAATTGAAGCCCAGAAAGTGTGAGTGATACACCCACCGTAGAAACTATTAGTGAAGAAAACACAAATTCACACTGAATAAATTTACAAACTGTGACAATAAAGTTTGGTGAATGACGTCAAATTGCTAACGGTCGTAAGAGTGCACCATCGTCGTATCCTGCCCCAGACAGGTCGAGATATGTTTAAACAAATTTGAGAGAATCAACGCTGAGAGTGTGTTTATTGTGTTTAAACAGGACATTGAAGAGAGAAGGCGTAGTACGCGTGGTCAAAACCCAAAATGGATCAGCGAACGAAAGAGACTCATGAAATGATGACAACAGTTTACAAAGAAAGTGCTATTACTTTGAAGTGTGTTTATGAGTGGTTTAAACGGTTCCGAGGAGGCCGGAACACCGTAGAAGACGACCCCCAAAGTGGCCAGACATCCAACGTAATGTTACGACCCAACTGAAGGCTATCCCTAAAAACGACTATGCCAGGCGTTCCCAGAAGTGCATTACCATCGATGGGGATTACTTTGAAGGATAGTAACTGCCGTTTCATGTAAGTGAGCAATCCACTCTCAATATGTCATCATTCACTGAACTTTATTGTCACAGGTTGTATTACAGTTGACTTGTATGTGCATTTCGGAGGCAGAACCACCTTCCTCTGAGAGCGAGTCTATTGTAAGGTTCTGTTCCCTGTGTATGTGCGTTTTCTTCACTAATACTTTCTATCTTTGATGTAGTCCTGTCAAAGATGTCATCATCTTCTTATCTCCATTTCCTTGTGTATCAGAATATTATCTTTTAACTTTTCTATTCCATTACATGCTCAAGGATCCCTTCACTTATTGCATCACCGCTTTCAATGATGGTGCAATACCAAAATGAATGAGGTTTAAGAAAATGGTTTACCGCTGCGTTTCTTAAACTCTTTGCCTCGGTTCTGCCATTTATTCCCGGCTGTTTTAGGGCATTTCAATAAGAAGCATGTAAACCTCTTCATTTGCCCTAAGAAGCTGGGAATAAATTGTGAAACCAGTCGGAAAGATTATTTTCATGCTAATGTTATTTATGTAAGGCCTCATTACTGAAGATTGGAATAAAATTCAATTCATTATATTCTACAGGGTGCAGCTGAATGGACATTCCAAGGGAGGGGGGCGGTGGAGGCTTTTAGCCAAGGACCCTTTGTTAATCGCAGTGGTTATTTGGACAGAGAACGTTGTGCATTCACAGTTGAGGAATATTTGAAATTGGACGAGCCTGTGATTGTTGTGCAACAGCATTTCTGCAGATGCTTCCATATTGTTTGCAACAGTTCGTTCCTGAAACGTGACACGATCGTGAGATGGGTTCAGAATGTCTGAATAACTCCATTGGCAATTAATCTGAAACCTCGTGGTCATACTCTGAGTGTAAAAACTCCTGCATTACTGTGAGACAGTGAAACGGGTAATTTTGCATTCCTGGAACTACAGTCGATATCTCAAAAATGTTTTATTTCCTTATGTTTTCACCATTAATTTAATGTAATTTTCCCTCGTTATCTCAAAACATATTTTCAGAAAACCTCGCTATGTCAAATTTGATTTCGTGTGCCAGCAAAATGCAAAGCACGTATGAATGTTTACCATAAGTTGGGTTTTATTTTCGTAAAGAGGAATTTTTCGTATGAAAATAGAAAAATTTGACGTCACTTCCGTTATAGTTAGGCAATTCTCGTGTGTTACGAAAAATATTCAAGAAAAAATTTTTTTGATCTCGTTGGAAAGTCTCATCGTGTACGGTATGATTGAGTGTGCATTGTTTGTGCATTTCTGATGCTAGTGGTTCCACTTGTACGTGGCGTAACTTAATACACGAGGCATTTAATCTCCATAATCTCACAATACCTTTATTAATCTACACCTCTCTATCTCTAATTTTTATCTGTTCTCATGAAATTGAGATATCGAGGTTCGATCGTATCAAATTGAGGAAGAGGAAAATGTGGCTGCTGCCATGTGGAAGACCGAGAGAAAGTACAAGGGACAGTTATAAAGTTTTAATCATCACTTTTGAAAAATCAAGCTGCGACCGTGAAACTTGGTGATGGTGTTAGTCCTTCTCTACATATACATCCTTTAATGCGACACATTTTTCCCCAACAGTGGATGACTTAGTGGAGACCTTGGTTGTAAAAGTCTGCAATTTGGCTTTCAGGAAATGTTCCACCTCGAAAATCACCTCGTCGTCATCCTGGACATGCCTGCCACGCAATGGTTTCTTCATCAGAGGAAAGAGGAAGAAATCACTGGGAGCCAAGTCAGGAGATACGGGGAATGAGGCAAAATTTGATAGCCCAAAGAAGCAGCATATGTGAGTGTGTCTTATGCAGAATGAGTTTTTGAACTTAAAAACTGATTTTCACTTTTTCCAATATCTTGTACGATTGTGATATGCCGATCTTCAAGCACTAGAGCCTGTACTTCTCTTGTGATTCCCAGTTCTTCATGAAGACATGGTCCGCCACTTTATTGTTCGTCATTCAGAGTTTTCTCCACACAAGAAGCATCTGCACCATCTAACCACTGTGTCATATGATGGTGCATTGTTGCTGTACACTTCCACCAACTCAATCCTGAGATCACGCACTTCCTTCGGAAGGGAAGTAAAGCCATTGGTCCCGTGTAGTCTTTTGCCGGCTGCACGTTAAAGAACCCTTGCAAGGTAAAATTTGCGGCCCCTATAATGCCGTCCTGAAATGACCATAGCAGTTGAAAAGGACGTCAATACCAAACAAACCAAACCATCCACCAACTCGCATGGATTGTTGCACCGTTGTTCCCCTTCATATGCAGAAAACGAATCGCCGCACGATACTCCACTTTATCAATGGGCTGTGCCATTTTGTTTTGGTCCCTCTAGTGGCATGCTACCATACAGTGACCCGGGGATTTCAACGTGTACCAAGACTGCAGCAAACAAAAAATTAATTACGTAACTTTATTTTTTCAAGATGATAATTGAAACTTTCTGACTAGCCCTCGTAATTATCCAGTTCTTTCTTCTTGTGCATCAAAATATGGGCAAATAACTTTGAGAAAATGGGTAACACTGTGGGGAAGAGTGTATTGCCCATTCCACTGCCACGCTACACAGAGCTTAAAGAAGGCAAGCCCTTACCATTCCACTGTCCATGATGGGCAGAGACCTTATTTCAAATCCAATTGTTTCTTTGAATGGAATTAATATCGATTGGGTGCAGTGTTTATCATTTGGGTATGCATACATTGCGTGCGTTCGTAGAACAGACACTTTTTCAACTTTGTCGTTCAAGAAACCACCACCAGAGAATTCTCAGCGTTCGGGATTGCAACAAAAATCCACTTTATTTTCGAATTTCCTTCCACTTGATAAAAGTCAGTGGAAGAAAAGTTGTTTCAATCAACCATCTCAGCAGCCGCAAAACAAGTGAAACAGGCTCCTTTAACATAAAAACACTGGAAAAGGTACTCACTTTTAATTCAGAGCATTCTCCGACTCTTGAGCAATTCGCCAGTGGCTGTTCTCGGAATGCACCCATTGAATAATTTCAAAGCTGTCATTTATTTTTTTTTAATTTTTATTTTATTAAACATGAAAGCTTCAATCGAGCATTACGCCACTCTCTGCAAGGTTTTAACATAAGATCTTGCAGTTTCTTGCTTCGTGAGAAACCTAAACGAAAAGAGCAAACTGTGAAAGCGACATAATTTGTACAATTTTTCATTTATTCTACGACACAGCACTGAATCATGAAACTTTTAACATAAACAAATAACAAGGAACACGGTGGGGATAATTTTTAACAAACAAAACTACTTTTAAATCCTAATTGGAAGGAGATAAGCGTAGGAATTTTAATCGGCAGCTTTAATCGTGATGAAGCGGGACAAGAGAAACGCCACCACAAACGTTCCCATGACAAAGCAGAAGGCAAACACGTGGAACGACTCCTCGTCGAACACGTCCGTAAAAGCTGGTATCTGCTCGTACAGCTTGTTGATGACGCTCATGGCCGTCGTACCCGACTTCATTTTGGCTTCTGATAATTTTGCAACGAAGAGTTCGAGTCTTTTTTTTCTCCGCTATCTCTTCTGGCTTTTTAATTTTTTCGATAACAGTTTTGTTTCTGAGGCTTCTTTAGGCTTCTCCGCATGCACGCCGACGTACTTTTGATAGACTTGCAGCAACTCGAGTTGCGTGAAGTTGGCAGTCTTGAGGATCACTGTTTTGTTATTTGCTGGAACGGGAGAGAAAAAGAAGAACGTGAGAAGGAAGTTAACTGAGCAAAGCGGGACGTGTTTTCCCCCCCCGAATCGATTCGATGCTTAACTGAGAACGCAGGTGATGAGTGGGTCACTTCTGTCGTTTACGACATCTGTTTTGATCCTACAGTTGGGGTTTGTGGCTTGGACTTTTGCAATAGAGATGTGAAATAAAAACCATCTAACAACAGAAATGGAAAGGTCAGTGACGGGGACATGCATTTCATTAAAATGGGACGGAAGCAATTGCAGTAAAAGAAAAAGGAGAGGAAAATGTTTTCAGAACAAATCCTAAACCATCCTTCCACGTTGTAGTGACTGACTTGTACAAACGTGGTACAAAAACACATGGTACAAAAAAAGAAAACGTACCAACAGGGACTGCTCTAACGCATTTACAAGGACGAGCCAATACGTATCCACACACAAGCTTTAATGTTCTTGTGAGGTGATGCTATTGCTTTACGTGTATTCGTGCCAACAGATGACACGAAGCATCGTCACACAGTTTAGTTTTACGTTGGGACACAATAAAATAGCTGTGCCACCACAGATGATGTAATCGAAGGTGTCTATTTTTGTTGAAAAAAATTGTGTGCAGATACTCATTGGGTTGCTCTCATAAAAAAAAAAAAAAATAGCGTGAAAGGTTAACTCGAGTTTCATTTGGCAACACTGAAAAGTCCACCTTTTCGTACAGTGCTCATTAGAGGCACTGTTGTTCAAAAGAAAAAGCTTATGTACTAGAATATGCAAAAACTTATTTGGTAGCTATAACAATTAAGAAGGACCCATTATGTGGCCAGACGAAGATTACCACAAGCACATTGATTTTCATTATAGGGTACGGTTCAATAGACTCATGGAACTTGCAATAATAAGGTTTTTCTCAATAGAGTCGTGAGCCTCACGAGAAGGTGTCCCAGATCCTACAGGGTGATTCAGTCAATTTCTGACCATTTCAGTACTATGATTTATTGACCCATTAATGCTTGCGAACTTAGCATTTCAGTATGATATTTTTAGGCAGTTTGAAAAGTCTTGATGATATGCTCGATGTGGCCACCACGAACATTTTGAACTGCTCGCAGCCGAATGGTCAAGTTGTTCATAACTCTATCCAGGATTTCTGCATCCACAAGGGTGCAGCAGTCGACGGTGCTTTGTTGCAGCTGGTCTAGGGTTCTTGGTGCTGTAGTGAACACACTGTGTTTAAGGAACCCCCAGAGATAAAAATCACGTGGGTTTAAGTCAGGACTCATAGGGGGCCAAAAAAAGCCACCCCCGAATCGATCTGGAAACCTGTTTGAAATGACACGATTTCCGAATTTCTGATTGAGAAAGTCTAGCACTTCATTAGTGGTGTGAGGCCTAGCCCCATCCTGTTGAAACCACTGACATCGAAGCAGTATACGCCTCCTTCGCAGCTTGGGGATGAAGAAGGTTTCCAACATGTTAAGGTAAGCCTGTGACCTTACAGTGCCCTCAAAAATGAACGGACCAATGATGCCTCTTTTGGAAATCGCACACCAAGCCATAACCTTTCGTGGATGAAGAGGTGACTTATGGATCTCATGGGGGTGCTGGGAACCCGAAAAACAAACGTTGTGTTTATTAACGTCACCTGACAGATGGAAGAAGGCTTCATCTGACACCCACAGGTTGTCCACAATGTCCTGATTGGCTTCCATTTCTGCTCCAAACTCCATCGCAAATTGTTGTTTCAAACTCTAACCTGTTGTTTCTATATATTGTTTACGTATTTGAGAGGTGTCTGTCATGTATATCAGGTGTTTGCTTCTTTCTAAGCGTTGTGATTAAGTTTAAAAAATGGCATTTATTGTATTAGTCAATTTTTGTCCACTGAAGGGCTGCACCCAATGGGAAATATTACGAGAATGAAAGCTGTATATAGCAACCATAGTTCTCATGTGGCAGTGGTCGAAAGGTGTAGGAAATTTCGACAAAAAGGGAATCCATCACTATTTGGCCCATCCAGGACATGCTCATGAATTGTGTTGCAGATGGAAATTGCTGTGCATGCTATTATGTGCGATAATGTAATGTAACTTTCTGAAATGTTGAGCATCAGTTTGGTTCAATTTCGACGCCGAGATAAAGTTTGCTGTTACCCGATGGTTTCTGCCAACAACCACAGGAATTTTACCAACAAATTTTAGTGCACCAATGGGACCTGTGCATGGAGATTTCTTTTAAATTCTTTGAATAAAAATTGCTTCCCAGCCTTTAAATGTGTTTCTATCAAACAGTCCTCATGCAATGTGTCCATGTCCGTTTTCAACAAGAAAATTAGTTAGTTTTGAAACTGAACAGCAGTGAACAAGCAGTGTTTCACAAGATATCCATTGTTATCCTCGCTGGCTACAGTTATACGAGTTAGCTCTTGCAGGTCTGTGAGTCTATTGAAACACGCTTGTAGTCCAATGGTAAGTTTGCCGAGGTTTAGTTTGAAATTCTGTAATTTGATAGAACAATTTTTAAACTTTTTTTTAAAAAATTTCAATAGCTTTATTGATAGGGACCTTATTATATTTTTTTCATAACATTATCAATGACCCCATACATGTTCGCACTATGCCTTGATCACTGTTACTAAACCGTGCTTAGCTAATCAAGCACTTTCCATTCGCACCACATTCAAAGGAAATAATGGTTACCAATTTAAAAGGTGTTTTCTGTGATTCTTTTCTCGCAATTGTATCAATAGATGGCAGTGAGGGTAGCAAGTGGCTTTCACAGGGTCAAATTATGCCGTTAGCAAAATTAATATGAATGGAGTAGAACTCTATGTATATACTTGTCCCAGTTATGCACTTTTGCACTTTCAGTTTTATTTTCCTGTGTGTTGATGCTTACTGGGATATGACGTCACAAATGCTATAAGTCTTGATCATGATTAAGTAATCGTGGATATCGTTTGATCACAATCAAGATCTGTGCAGTTACCAAATCGGGTTTACAGCTCGGTTAAGAGGTGATTAACTAAACGGGTTTCTGAAACCCAGTTAATGACGTCACGTGTCAGTCAAACCACATGATGATGAGGAAGCCAAAGCTTTATGTGCGTTTGGGGAGAAAAATTTTCAGGCTCGAGAAAGGCTAAACGAAACTGCTCCATCCATCGTAATTTCGCTTACGGCAAGATTTAATGCCCGTGGAAGTCGGCTGCTACTCTCACTGCCATCTACTGAACAAGTGCAAGAAAAAAAATCATAGAAAACACTATTTCACTTGGTAATCGTCTATTTTCCTTGAATGCAGTGTGAATGGAAAGTGCTTAATTAGCTGATCACAGTCTACTGATCGTGATTAGCTCGCAGTGCGAACATAGTATAACACAGTTAATTAATCGGGTTAACTTTCACTATCCACACATTGAAACTTTAGAAATGTACAATCACGTGATGACTAAATCCGCAAATTGAATTTGTCGTGATTTCTGTGACCAATAAAATAAGTACTGACAATTAGCCTCCTGTAACCAGCTGGGGTAAGGGGGAAACAGATTAGGATATGTATTCCGCAACACCCGTAAAGGGGCGTTGTAGACTGGAACTGTGAATAATTAGTGTAGAAGGAACTCTGAACAAGAAAGAAACAAAGTTATTTTTGATAATCAGAGATGACTGGGTCAGTTATAAAGTGCCCATTGCTAAAAGCTCCACTATCGCCATCTGGTGGTAAAAATAGTAGCCCTGATCGTAATTAAGATTTGTCAATAAAGCTTGAACATGATTCATCTTGAATGTGTAAAATGACGATCAAGAATTGTGGTAAGCATGCTATTTGTAGATGTGCGAAAAGCTTCATCGGTTACCATCTTTTTTTCGAATAGGCATACGGTGCGTTGTTAAAATCAACAGTGATTGAATCAGAAACATCAGATTGCATCAAAACTGTTGTTAAATTCTCTGATGAGCTACGTTGAGTCTCATCGGAACTCTGGGTTGGAGGGTATGATTTGCAACAGCCCAAAGCGATATTCACGTGATCAGTTTGTGCACAAAAAATGGTAGTGACGTATGATGTGAAGAATCCATGGTGGAGATATACAACACTAACTAATAAATTACTTTTGCCCACTTTTTAGGTGGTAAATCTAAATAATAGACCACTGCTACAGTTAAAATATCTTCACCATTACTTCTTTTACCATTTAAAATTCTTCTCGTAAAAATTCGGAGCCTTAGTGAGGGGAAGGGCCTAACTGGGCCTTACAAAAGGAGAGGCACCAGAGCTGTAGTCAATACAAAATACAGTTAGGGAGCCCAATTTATTAAGCTATGGCATTGAAATAAGTCGTTGAATTGATACGATTCAACTGTAATTTCAGCCATATTTGTTTTGCTGAAGACTGTTTAGTCATCAGTCGTGTCGTTAAATAGCACTACCGTTGACTACAGCGCTCGTTGCATCAGTCAACGAAAGCGATGATTTTAACAACACGCCGATAGAATCATTGATTCAGCCACGTTTATGCTGAATTGCTGAGCTACCTGCTCACTGTGACGGTGCAGGCCATCTGCTGAGGATTCAATTCTAAGGCTAAGGTCAAAAACTCTCACCGGTGAGAAGAGTTAGTGTTTGGTTGGTCAGAAATCCCGGTGAGAAAACTGTGACGTCATTTTAACGCGGTCAGAAACGCCAGTTAGTGCTGCTATGCCTAACCGGTTAGTCTCACCGTCCTCACCGAGAAAAAGACGGTTAGCCCAGTGAGAAATTACGTCATCATTCTCTCACCGGTGAGGGTTTTTGACCTTAGCCTTTAACAACCCAGGTTCATTCAAAAAGCACCTCTAGCACGGATCGTGCTTTAGCTTAGCATGACTAGCATGGAGTTTGTGAATGTAGTTAGTGGCCAATGAAGACCGCGGGGCCGAGAGTGGTAAAAGTTTCTAATTTTGCATGTAAAATTTTCCTTAGATAACCACTCTCAATTTCAGACTTGGATGCAAGACAAAACAAAAAGCAAAACAACAGTTTGTGATTGTGCAGCTAGTGAAAATTAACCGTTAACCAAGCTGTAAACACGGTAAAGTAACCGAAGCAGACTGCACAGTTCTGGTTGATCGTGATCAAGAGTTAACCATGATTAAAGCAAAGTGCAAACATAGCATAAGACAATCCCCATGTCAAGTTTAACCAGAATTGCCTATGTTGTGGAGCCTAGATTCAATCTTTCATTAATTCCCACTGCAATATTGATTGATTATTATGCTGATCGACCAAGTACGGGATTGCCTGCAATGGGATGGCCAGAAGGCAACCTAATGGATACTTCGTAACTCTTGGCCATCTGGTATATGCATGTGGGGGAGTGTGGGGGACAGAGTGGGTATGGATATGCAGAGGGAGACGTGTGATGGTGCACGATAGAAGGCAAGGAAAGAGCGTAAGCAAACGAGTTACCGAAGGGATTCGATGTCGTCGTGGAAAGGATCGAACCGAAACTGCAATTGTTTGACTGGCTTCAGCGAAAAGCTCTCGAGCTCTTTCTTCACCGCTCGGAAAATATTTGCGATCGGTGGTGCTGGCTTTCTGTAGACGCGAAATAAAGACATAATAGCACTTCAATCGGCAAGGGTTATGGAAACCATTATAGGTGCGGTTCAAAGATAGTATACACTACGCTCAACATAACTGGATAAAAACGTGCTGAGAAGTCATTAGAAATTATGTTAAAGGGGCGCTTTCGGAATGTGTTTTCCGGTTGAAAGTGAAATTATTCTAAATAAGAGCGTTAAATTAGTTTTTTAATATTTTTTTACGTGGTTTTTGTTAATTTGGTGGCGTTGCTGTCCTTATCTAAGAAGTCTTTCAAATATAGAATCTTTGCCCCAATGAAGATTTCTTTCCTTCATCTTTCCCGATGTGTCAAGCGTTTTGATTGGCCAGGAGAGAGAGGAAACGATCGATTTCGTTGCCATCAGCCAATCTCAGCCGTCTTCACAGATCATCTCACCTGCGAGTGACGTTGTTAGCAGCATTTCTTCCCTGACCGAAGCGTAGACACGGTGGATTTTTTCTGGAAGAAATTGGACGAATTTCGGACTAAAAACGTGAGTAGAAGGCATAGTGAAAACGAGTAGCGTTGAATAGAAACTAAAATGACTTTTTGCGTGGATTGGGTTGCGTTTTTTCGTTTAGTTTGTGGGTTCGGGGGAGACGGTTGCATATTGTGAGTGGTTGCGATCCAAAATGGCGTTTCAAGTGGGATTTGTTTGTTCATTATTTTCCATCGAGAAAGGTAACTGATTAGAATGGCGATCGCTCACGAAATAAGGTGTTCCCATTCGTTATTAGACGATCGCAATGATGTTTTTAACTTCTTTTGATGTAAGGATCGCAATGGATGATAGATTTTGGGGTATGAACTCTGTATCTTTTGCTGCGTATAGAGCGGCGCCTGCACCTGAATGGCGGAGCAGTAGCAGCAGATAAGAGGGAACTGGTTGAACTGGCCATGGACAAGTGTCTCCCAACCATACACGGAACGAAGGGGATCTACAAGTGTTATTTTATGTACATAACTTAATTTTTGAACATAGATGAACATTTACTTTGAGTTTTTAACGTTTTATCAATCTTAACCAAAATCTTAATGAAAATGACCGCATTGATTTCATTATTGGGGCTTAACAACTATTTAATTGGACGTTGATAATGGAGACAAAGCAATTTTAGGGGAGATCTACAAATAAAATGAAGATGTTTTATGGATTTTAATGATAGATGATAAAATTAACTAGAAACTATGAATTTTATGGTTTAATTAGCCCAAATGTGAGATCTAATTCAGAATCCTGGAAATGAGAATATCAATTTTCCTGAAGGCTATATTAATCCTAGAGCTCCATATTATGTTCTTTTCAAAGTAAAATTTTAAATTAGAAAGGGAGAACTTTGTAATGGGATTTTGTTTTTTTTTTGTACCGGTTTTTATTTAATCATTTTCATATAAAAAATGTTGACAATGGTGCCAAGATATGTGATAATAGCTGCAATGGCATTCCAGTACTTTTCATAACCTACAAGGGGTATTTTTTAAGTAAGGTCCATTTCGTAATAAAAACAAAACTACTGCAGATATTGATACAGTCGAACCCGAATAACTCAAACAATATTCTAAGTCCGAGCCCCCGAGCATTTAATTCAATAGAAAATTCACTCATTAACTCAAACAAATTTTTTAATAATTCCCGGATAACTCAAAGATATTTTGGTTTTAGTGAATAGGTATTCATAAATTTACGGTAAGCAAAACCTATCTTTAAAAAAAAAACAAACAAGCTTTGCCTGTTGAAACCTTATTTCATTTTTCAACTTTAATTTTTACGTTCACATGACAAAGAAGACGATACAGGAATCTTTCGCAGTTGCTGGCAGCCATTGTGAAAATCAAAACTTAGCGTGAACATAAAATTGCAAACTGAACTTGTTGATTGCTATCGTTCAATGGGAGAATATTTAGACGTAGTAATTGATGACGATTGCACATTCATTTTTAGAAGTGTTCATATTGACCATAAAGTTCATTGCATGAATGATCACAAACTAATTTTTAGAAGCAGTCATACACATCTGATTGGCCGTCACCATTTTGATTTCGAAACTTCACCGTCTCATTGCCTTTGTCGATGTAAAAGTAAAAAATTCAAGAAAAATGTGAATTCTCTGTAACGTATAGTTTCAAATATAAAATATATCATAATTGCAATCAGATGAAAAATATATGGGCAAAAATCGCCAAGAGATTCCTCCAAAAATTTTTACAAACTGAAGTAGAACTCGGAAGCCAATGCCAAAACAGCATTGGAATTGATTTAGTGTTGGAATGGACCGTATTTTACTGGGTCCGTACTGTTTTTATATGTGGAACTCATTAAAACCAATCAAATTCATAAAAATATTGTACCATGTGATCTTTGTAGTGGTCATGTAGCCTCATTTCGACTTACTAGTTAACTCCAAAACCTGATAAGTCAAAATTTTTGTGGTCTCTGTTATCATTGTCAGTGTCTGTTTCCTGTCCTAAACCAATCTTTCACAAAAGAGGCCGGATGATTGTCGTCCCGGATCGCATTTCCCAATTCAGAAGTTATTGCTACTCTGTAAATGGTAGATACTGTGGGAAGATTAAATCTAGTGCAAATCTATGTGACAGATTGACTTCTATCAAGCTTGAAGGCAATCCAAATAAGCCGGTTATAAGCCGTTGTTAACCGCTTGAGGTTACCAGAGAAGGTTGAAGAGCAAAACTGAGCACTCTGACCTAGGCACGATTACAGCCAATATAAACTAATGAAGTTGCGAGATGGAAGAAAATGATCTCAATCTTTTTAAAAGGTGACTTTTATGATAACGGTAAAATAATCAGCTGATCGATAACTCATTGAACCTAAGATTGGAATCGAAAGTTATGCCCAAAATCTTGATTGAACTGTTTTGAAGCTTATTAGCACAAACCACAAGGCAAGCTTTTGATGAACTCCTTTAGTTTCCGGAACAGGTAGTCACTGGATGAGCTGTAAGGCAGCTGGTCAAGTTGTTTCCAATCCCAAGATCTGATTAGTTGGGAATAACTTGACCAGCCAACGTACAATCCAAACCTCGCATCCACCTGTTCCAGATCTAAAGGAGTTCATCAGCAGCCTGCATTTCAGCCGCGGTGAAAACTGTGGATTTCTGACTGATGGCAGATTTCTGTGAAGTGGGCATGTAGATGTTCATTGGAAACTATGTGGAAAAATAGGTAAAGTTATATAGAATCTAGTTAAGAAAAAATTTTGAAAATATTTGCAGTAGTTTTGTTTTTATTACAAAATGGATCTTACTTAAAAAATACCCCTCATAATTTGAATCAAATTGAAGTAAACAGGTTCTTTGTAGGAAAAATGGCTCATAAACTGCAGTATCACAAAGTGAAATGCAATTTCAGGCTAATGTTATGCAACTTGTATTTTACCTGGTGTGATGGTTAATAATTCTTAATTTTTTCTTTAAAAAAAAACCCAACACTCGATAACAAAAATTTTCTCCAGCAGATAAAATCTAAAAATTTTAATTTTAATGTTTGGATAATAGGGATGAGATCATTTTCTAAAATTTTGACATATTGTTCAGTAGTCAGTATGCATGCTCAGAAAATTCCAACATTCCCTGCATTCATCTGTCAGGTTTTAATTGTATCTTGCCAATTGTTCAAAAGTTAACAAGTTTTTTTTGTTTTTTTTTTTCTTCCATATAACTCAATAATTGCTACCCTGTATGTATGCCAAAAATTTCATATTGCATGTCAATAAAGTGAAACATGACTCTTTGTAAATGAAATTAATTATTCCAATTTATCCACAACTCCCACTAGTGTGCTATTTTAGGGCGAGGTAGAGATATAAAATTTTTTTCTGAGAGGCCTATTCATAGTCCTATTATCACTTTCACTCTTTGCTCTGACAAAGGATGGTCTCTACAGGGACACGTAGTAGATTTTCT
Source organism: Rhysida immarginata (assembly GCA_023313115.1). Taxonomy (NCBI): domain Eukaryota; kingdom Metazoa; phylum Arthropoda; class Chilopoda; order Scolopendromorpha; family Scolopendridae; genus Rhysida; species Rhysida immarginata. The sequence continues at coordinate 91,108 of JAHWFO010008662.1, forward strand.
CTGTACGATGCTTATCCCATCCTGTTCTGGTGTTGCCTGATGTGGCTGCCTCTTTTCATCGTAGCACGCCAAGGCCCTGAACCTCTATTTGAAATGTCAACATTTTTCAGGGTCTTAACGCCCTGTATTAAATTTTCATATTTTTTATTCCAGTAGAACGTTGCATTTGCTCTACCCATTTAAAGTATTTAAGACTTCTGGCCTCATCTACATATAAAACTGAAGCTACTGAAATCAGAAATGTACTGCGTTTGGTTCTATAAGCACACCCTTCACAGAATTGCGTTTGGTTCTATAAGCACACCCTGCGTTTGGTTCTATAAGGTTGTTTTCTTCCTTGCATAGCACTCGGGGCTTGAAATTCAGGGCGGGATACTCGCCCAAAATTTTAAAATCGCTCCCAAAAAAACTTTCAGGAGGGGAGTTTCCCCACCCGTGACGTTTAATCATATTAAAAGTTTTTATGATTTTTTATTAATATATTTTTTTCTCTGTATCTTACAATATAAGTTTGGACAATCACACTTTTCCATCTGTAAATCATTAGATTACGGGTTTAACTTGTCATCAATCAGTATTGTTGAATATTTTCATAGAGATATAACTTTTGAACTAATGGAATTTCCTAATTCCAATCGTCACCGTTGCGATATCATCAAGCGAAAAATAATAAAGTAATAGGAATTTATTGGGTAACTCGTAGATTAGCATTATGTTTAGATGCTTCAAAATCATGTCCAGTGATTGCTAAATACCAAGACACACTAAAATCCATTTTCTTATATTTTAGTAGTATTTAATTTTTTGTTTATTGAAATATAAGAATTTATTACATTTATTTTTTGACTGAGTTTTCGGTATTTTATTATTCTTAACAAAATTAAATTAAAATATGTTGAAAAATCACTTGCATAACACGTAACTTATTGCCTCCCTCCCAAAGAGTTTAACTCCCCTCCATGAAAAATTTGAATTTCAAGCCCTGGCACTGCTGATCGCCAAAAGCTGGTGAATCTTCAGTTTATTGTATTGCTAATTTTAATTTATTTTTTCCCGAAGTAAGCATAATTTCTGAAAGTAATTTATTTATTTAATTATAAACTAGAAATGATGTATGAATACTGAGTTCAGGTAATTGCATATTGAAGCTATACATTTTGAAATCATCATAATTTTAATTAGAAAGGGAATAAGCTGATTTTGTTGTATATCCATATTTGGAAAATTATAGTCGTGTATAAAATTTGACAAAAATATTGTCAATCCTCTGCCACACTGTCGAGTGAATGTAAATAGTCTCGAACGGTGCCAGTATGAGGATGATAGTAAGCCATTGAAGCCCCATAGGAAGCAATGCTGCTAAGCCAAGAGTAGTATTTGTGCCGAAAATGGGGCTACATATTTTCTTTTTTAAATACTCCTTTATAAACTGATTTGTTACATGCCTTTCCAGAGCTTAACATAAGTTTGAATGATTTTCTGAATAAATTAGCCATTCTGAATCTAAATTTGGCTTCCATAAGTTAGCCACATATAGAATCAGAAAGGTGTGGAGCCACCAGTGCTGATGATTAAGCCCGTTTCACAATTACAGTTTATGGGTGCAAAACAGGCAGATGCGGAATCCGTAATGCAAGACGAAGATTTTCCGCACGGTCTGCCGTTGCACAATTAGCAGAATTCGTCCACATTGCTCTCTGCAATTTTGCGTGTGGAATTTTCAATTCAAGCTGGTTCTGAAATTTAGCAGAACTGCAAATGTTTCAATCGATCCGAAAACGTCCAGTTTCAGCGCATCTTTGTTGCCATATTGGGCAAACACACTGTCGATGTGAAGTTGGCATTTGGGAGTGTAATTTAAAAAATATTGCTATCAAAAACTGCCCTTGCATATGAATTCGACGGTCGCTGCGAGATGCCTTTTTGGGTATTTGTGACGTCTGTCTCGTTTGGGAATAAACCATTCTGAAGACATTTTTAATTATGAAATGGAAACAGAAAATTGTTAAATCACCGCTTCATGAGCGGAAGCACTAGTATACGCTTCCTTGGTGGATCCACTGGAGTGGTTGATTTAATTGTGAAACTGGCTTAAGAATGACTTCGGATAATTATTGATAATTAAGCAATGTTGAAATGTACAGGGCTCACAAGTTACAAGTGAAATAGGTATTTTTGCTTAAAATTGACTCGTGAAAATTTGAATATTATCGGCCACGTTCTGTCATAATGTCTTGTTCAAATACCTACACTCTGTCCAAGGAAAGAAAAACTATGTCAAGGTTGGGAAATTCAACATTAGCCAATCGGAGCAATTTAAGATCACTCGAGCAACTGCTTCTGGTCTAACATCTGCTCTAATAATCCCACAAATGACCCTACATGGGATCATTGTACACAGATGACCCTACATGACTGAGAGTTTGTGGCCATTTGGAAAACAAAATGGCAGGTGATTTGACATGGCCGTCTCGTTAGCCGAACAGAATTTCTTATGACTGAAGTCTGGAATTGAGGGGATTATCTCTTGAGTCCCATCCTAAGTAGTAATCATTGGAATTAGTTTTACTGGATTCCTAAATAGTTCGCAAGTTAACATAGTGATCATTACATATCTTGGGTGGATCAGAGCAGTTAACTTGTTTGCAGGTTGGGACTAGCTTTAACAATGATGAAAGGTCTTACAGGATTTGTTTATATGCCGTACTTCAGATGTTTGAATTATAAATAAAAATAGTACAGAAAATTTTTATTGCATGGGCCTGATTAGAGCGTCGGTGCAATTAGCTGAAGATTCCTTAAAGACCATTGGTCAGCTGTTCTTTAATAAACCTGACTTTTGCTTAAGAAGCTAAATAGCGTGGTTGCTAATTGATTTGAATTTCTCTTTACGTAATGCTTTTAAACGTGCAGCTTCAGCTAGAAACAGATTCTGCCTCGATTTGCCTAATGAGGGCCTTTCACTTACTTGAAATCACATTGTGGCTGGAGATTGTTTATTATTTTGGAGTCGGCCTGAAATTGTTTTGAGAATGATTACTTCCTCTTTTCTATTCTGATCAGAAATGGGTCGCCAGGAGGCATTTGTTTCTGTTTTTAGTGCAGCTGATCTCGATATAAATAAAGTTGACCAGTCTTCAATCACTACTGTAATGCGTTGGGAATATTGATTAGGTGGAGATGATGAAAGTGCATGATTTTACTATTTGTTAGTTGCCGAAAAATTGAAAAATGTTCATTGTGATTATAAATAATTTTTTTTTTTTCCTCAGTCCATGCTTTTATTCTTCTTGAATGGTTGTGGTTGCATTTTACATACTGGGAATCCAAAATTTAAATAATAAAAAAAAAAAAATACAGGCTTGTAAATGATTGGTTCCAGAAAATGGTGATAGACGAGTTTTGGTTGGGATAGTGATTGCAAAATTTGTCCAAATAAATTGTTTGCAAATGAATGAATCTGTTGGTATCTTTGTGATCTTTTGTTCAGAATTAGCTGTTAATGATAACTTACATGGTGATGGGTTGATTTTAAACTACATGCTTTATGTTGCGGTCCTTTATTTGACGAGTGTTATTGTATTTTCAGATGCCACGCTCTAGACGACGAAGGAGGTCCCACTCTGAGAGCCACTATTCTTCTCGCAGCGACAGTTTCCACAGACACAAGCGGCGGAGGATTTCGGGTGACAGTTACGAGGCTTATTCCAAGTCACGCTATTCCAAAAGGTGAGTCGGTTTTTAAATATTATTCCCTCTGTTAGATAGTAATATGTTGTCGTCTTAATATTAATCTTCTTTTTATGAGAAGCATTAGCATCACATGAAAAATTAAGTGTTTTCACTAAATCTACCTTCCTCAGGAGAATGAAACCATAATCTTCCTTCCAATGATCACACAGAGCTTTATTACTAATAGCAACATGAAACCACCTTAGCGTATTTATCTGAATCTAAGACGAGTTTTTTTTTTTTTTTTGTTTTTTTTTTTACAAA
>JAHWFO010008662.1:100235-128675 GCA_023313115.1 Rhysida immarginata
CATTTCTCTGACTATGTAATTTTTTTGAGGGTGGGTTAAAAGTGAACATGTTGATCAATTGCAAAATATTGTTGGAAAAAGAAAAAGGTTCTTTTTTCCCAGATAAACAAAGGAAAGATATTTAATAAATACCAATGTTATTTTAGATATATTCCAAAACTAATTTTTTTAATCTAATTTTCTATAACTTATTTAATTTTATAATTATTTTTATATCAAAATATCTAAATTGTAATTATTAATTTAGTTTTATTCATCCTCTTTACTATTGAATCATTTACTTTGTTGGATCATCAACAGCCTCTTATTGTTAACTTACTTTTGCCTCAACAATCAATACTTCACTGTTCATTGTAAACTATTCATATTGTTAGATATTCTTATTTATTTTCCAAATATTTAGCAGCTATTCATTCCATCACCTTGACGAAGCAGCTATTCATTCATTCATTCATGGCAGAACGGTTGTGAAATAAATATTCATTAATGATGTATTGTAAAGGCTGAATATTTCATCTGATAGCGATACATAGACCTCGGACTATATAAATCAAGCATTGTACTTAAGACCAACTAGTTTAGGCATTTAATCCCGCCTTCAATTGGCTAGCAATCCTTACATAATGAGACAGTAAGGGCAGTCCATTTTACTTGTACTCAATGAAGGTGGGATTAAATGCTGAAACTAATTGGTTTAAACTACGGAAGGGGGGGGGGGGGTTTTGAACAATGCATATATGCATAGAAAAACATAAGAATACATGAAGCGTAGCATTTTATTTTATTCAATACAAATACAACATATATGTAGTATTACAGTTGGTTAATTTTTTTAAAATTCTGATTTTTTTTTTTTGTAAAATTCCCTGACCTTTCCCGGTTTTCCTGGTCACTAATCACCCTGTTACATGAACATTTATTTAAAAAAAAATTAAATTATGAATCTTACCGTATTGAAGATGGGCAATCGTCCGTTAAGTGAAGCTTTCCAATCTAATTGCTGAAAAAAATGGATCCCGACTTAGTAGCATGCAGAGATTTCTGGGTTTATGTATACTACACTGACCAACCAATGAAATGTGAACTCTGCTTAATTAGCCCGTTGGCTTAAGTGATGTTTCCTTTAGATGCTTTGCCATTTTTGCAACTTTTGCATGGGCTATATTGACCAATCGGAGCAAGATATTTGAAAGATGTACGTTGTAATGAAGTTGATAATTTAACCAAGGGAACGTAAATTTAGTGCATTATTCTGAAATGTACGTTAAAGTGAGGTACGTTGTAACGGGATTTTATTGTATTATTTATTGAAAGTGGGCTTCCTATTCCTACAGCCCATTTTTTAAAGCGTGCAAATACAGCATTTTTGAGTCTTCATTGACATATCGGAGGGCATCAGCGGATCGTCAGAAGGATGACAATATTGGTTCTTGCAGGAAACCCTTCCCAAAAGCAACTTTTTTCCCCAACCTTGATTGCTAAAACTTGATGTAAAATTATTTCACTTGGGTGTAGAAGTGATTTGCTTGTGTATATAAATCAGAACGGTGGCTTATTTAAACTTAGTGTATATTCGCACAGACCTGCCATTTTGTCATAAAAAGGGAAAAAAAAATGAACTTTTATCCACAAGTGAGGTGGACTTTTAACATGCTTTTTTATGAGGATTAGTAAGACCATTTTTAAAGATACTGTTTCTCTTCTAAGAGTAAAGAACGGAAGTCAATAAATTTGAAATGTACAGACTCCTCTCACTGAGTCCAATAATTTTTGTTAAGGATTAGCCATTTTTGAATTTAAAGGTATTTTATGAACCTCCTATTCAAAAAAAAAAAAAAAAAAAAAAAAATTCTGACAAAGTGGGAGCCTGTGGAAATGTACCATTCCACAGTTTCAATTAATTTTTTAAAAATTTCAACATATCTTTTCAATTTCAGAGAAAAATATTTATATTATCCATTTGTAGCGTGCAGGGTTCCCACATCCTGGAAAATCGGGGAATGTCAGGGAAGAAGGGCCATTTTCATGCATTTGTCAGGGAAATAGATTTTACTGGAGACATTGTGTTATTTATCGAATAACCGATTGATAAACCAAAGTTTCGATGGATGGTCCTAATGTCGACATGTTTTAAAATAATTACCATTTTGTCAGAGGAACGAGACTGTCAATGTCGGGGAAATGGGATTCAGATTTTCTGTGGGAACCCTGGCGTGGTTGATTGAATTTAGCGACATGCTTATAGAAAGCAAAGCCTGGTTTTGGCAATCGCCAATTCTGCTGTGACATCTTTGGAGGGGGCAGGCTTCTGGACTGCCAAATGATATTTCCAAAATTATGGCAACAAAAATGGCTCCTGTATATTTCACCCATACAGTTCGGGAGCACCTGAATGCTGTGTTCACAAAATTATTCTTAAGATAGGTGGATAGGAACTTGAAACTTTGAGGAATTAGAGGAAACATTATTGCTTTTTCAAATAGCATTGATGTTTTTATCTGGTAAACCAATGCGTGATGTCATTGCACTGGGGTAAACATTAGCAGAGGACAACGATGGCCAATGTTTGTAGTAAAAGAGATCAATAATTTATAATGTGTATAAGTGGTTACGAGGGCGCATCTGATTCCAACAGCAAAAATGAGCATGTACTTAGAAAGTACTCCTTAAAATTTATCATAAGGATTACCTTTCATTAAATGAAGTCTGTACTGAATCAAAAGTGTATTGTTCCTCGATGATGACTATAATCCTTGCTCTCCTAAGGCAGGTTCCTGGAACCTGACCTTGTGCAGACAGCTTTGGCCATTCTGTGCATGATGTGCATGCACAGGACTGAGGGGAAACCATACAGTACACTTTATTTCTTGATGTGCTCTAATAGAAGACAATCGATGTTAAAACATTTATTCTTAACACCAGTCGACCAGAATGATATGGCTAATGAAAACCCATGAACCTGGAAGGAACAATCCAAGATATGGAATCTTACAGGGGACCATAATTATTCCTTTCATATACAAGGTGTAACAAGAAAGTACGATCAGACTTTCAGGAAACATTCCTCACATGTAGAGAAGAAAATGTGTTTTATGGACACGGGTCTGGATGCACTTTATTTCAATGTTAGAACTCATTTTCAACAATTCCTTAATAATTGCATTGAAAACTCACAGGAACAGAATGTTCAAAATGCCCACCGTTAGCATGGATACATTCATCATCCCGCTGCTACATTGAATCACGCATGCGCTGATGTATCCCTGGAAACTTACATATTGTTTCGAAGCTTTCCACAATGCGGGCACAAAGACTCGCCAACTTTTACTGGGGTTCCACAGCTAAACTCTAGTTTCATTTGTGTGTTTCCTATAAGTAATATAGAAAATGAGTTCTAACACTGAAGTAAACTGTTTCCAAGCCCATGTCCATTTAATATATTTTCTTCCCATGCCGTACCTTTTTTGTTAAGGTATATTAAATTTCCCTAGCTTAACTGAAGCCTCTTATCGTGAGTGTTGTCATTTGCCCATGACACTAAAAATTTCCTTCTATCGTTGATGTTTCAGGATTTTGGAAACCTTTTTTTTTTATTTTTTTAAATCAAATTCTCCCGTTCCGCTAGATGTGATCTTTTGCTCACGTCGATCGGTCCTTTTGTTTATCCTCTTAGGGATAAGGACAGCGTTCGCAGCTATCGTGATTATTCTGGCGACAGGAGCGACCATTACAATAGCAAACACAGAGACCATTACCACCAGGAGGATTCTAGCGAGTCTCGGTACCGTTCTTCTCACAGCAGTCGTCGCCACCGAAAGCACAGGCATCGGCACCAGCGACGACATTACACGCCGAGTTACAGTTCCGAGGTGAGTCCATTGCCCGGTGTCGCTCCTCTTCTTTGACACATGGAAGACTTTATTTTAAAAAAAGAAGCCTTTTTTTTAATTTTAATTACTTTTTGTTTTGTTTTTATTTAATTTTGAGTGGGAAAATGCCCCTCCCCCTACGATATGCAATGATGGCAATGGGGTTTTTGTAATGTTAATGTTAATTATTTTAAAAGATTTTTTTTTTAATGTAATGGCGAGAAGGGTTGGGCCAGATGTTGTAGTCTTCTCTATTGGCTAGTAACTTTTAACTACTGGCCATCATTTTTTTTATTTTTTTAATTACAGTCAAACCCCGTTATTACGAAATTAAAGGAATAATTTTGTATTATGCAATTTTCGTATAAATTTTTGTCAATTGTTTCAGTAAAATACATATAATTGGTTATTGACATTTGTTTACACGGACAAATATTAATTTTTGTAATGGTAATGTTCACAGAATTATATGCAGTGAAAAATATCCGGTGGAATATCATTGCCCTAAGGACATACGACTTAATCTCTAAAATTGACGACATACGCTTTTCACAGTGCTGATTTTTCGGTCTTTCTTCAAATTCGCTATCTTCATTTTCATTTCAAAGATTTTAATTTTCAAATTTATTTTCAGCAACTCGCGTGCTTTGTTGTTTATTTAGACTGAGTGCCATTAAGAATTTGCAGGCATCTAATTAGACATGTTTCGTTGTTCACTGATACTTAGAACCAATTAGAATGGGGTCTATGCATGAAGTTTAAATTTGCTCAAAAAGTTGTTACCATAAATTAATAGCTGGATTTTATGATTGACCAAGGATGCATCTCGTTGGTCATGACGTCACAATTTGGTCAAAAAGGCCAAGTTTGGCCTTTAACAAGCTTGCGCGTGTTTTTGCAACTTTTTGTGTTACTAGAATTGGATTTACAGACGAAAATGGCCAAGCCAGACGATGGTTCATTGAGGCAAGATCGGACAACCTGCCAAAACTAGAATTCGTTAAGGGATGCAGAATATTTTTTCAAATAGCAAAAGTTTTACAGCGGCTGAAAAGTTGTGGATTTAAAGAAGCTGGGTAAGTCGTCAAACACAGATTTTTCATGTGGTTGTTTGTTTTTGTTAATATTTTTAAATAATTATTAATGACATAATTAAATAAATTAATTTTATTAAGTTGTTACTTTTCATGATAACATAATGTGATAAAAATACTTTAACTAAGTTGTTAGAATTAAATAAAATTTAGAAATGGAAATAGACTTTTGTGAAATTTTTGTAAATTTTTTTTATTATTGATACAAGGGTTGGAAATTTAATAGTGGCATAAAATGGAATCTGTGTATTTAGCTTATGCCACACGTTAGTTCTACTCCTGCCTATTTGTGGATGCACGGTGGTGTATAGGAAAGGGTCGTACCTCAGTGGGCGATGTAAAATTATGCAATAACAGTGTTGTCAAAGCAGGAACAGCAGATTGGATAAAAATTGAATGTGCCCGAGGCCGTAATGCAAGAATGGCGTTATGAAGACCTGCATGAGGCTTGTAAGGAATCCAAGTCTCAGTAATGTCAAGGCGATGGTGATTGTTGTGTATGACCGTGATGGGTCATCCTAGTGCACTCAATTTTGGAGCATAACCTGCAAGCAGCATTGCAGAAAAAGCGACGACGTTTTCTGAATAAACCCTCTTATCTTTCGTGACAATGCTCGTCCACTTGTAGCATTCGCTGAGACTGAGAGTTAGTTGCTCTATCATCACCACACTGTTTGGATTTAAAATCCTTGTGATTTTGCTTTGATGAGTATTTCTTCCGTGAAAAAATCACAAATTCAAAAGAAAATTTATTTCGATGCACTAAATTTGAGTGGCAGTCACTTCTAGTGGTTATGTATACTCAAAATGCCATTATGTGCTCCCAAATTAATGTCATCTCTCAGTGCTAATTTCTAGAGGTTACCATAGAGGATAAATAAGGTGATGTACTATCTCCTTATACGACTCCATGTAACAACGGTTCTTCTAGTAAAAAAAAAATTTTTTTCTGAAAATCCTAAACTATACCATCTTTGTACTGTAAACAACGCTGCTTCGCTGTCATCTGTGCCAAATTGCAGTTGGCTATTTCGCCTTGATATTGGAATCTGAAATTGCTCACTTCACATTATGCGTTCTGATTCATTTCTGATTCGTAATTATTATTTGAATTCCAGAGATTCTTCAAGCGGTAGACTGCTTCGTCCAAATCATCAACAGACATGATATTTTTTCACGTATTCTACGACTTCTGCGTCACTGGCAACAGTTTGTACTCAATGCTGGCTACTACTTCAAAGAACTGTAAATGTTTCTTGCCAGTATTAAATTTCCAACCTTTGTATTATTATGGCCATTTTCATTGTAAGCTTCTTTTACTGCTGTTTTAAGCTTATTTAAAATTTTGATTTATCAGATTTAGATTCCCTATTTCAATTTTGCTAACCTTGAGTTTTCATGGCGTACAAAAATTGATAAAGGAGATACCATCACCAGAGCAGCACACAGCATGGACCCACTTAATCCTTGACCGTCTATCTTGTGGGATGTTTACGAGTTTTAGTTGTGATGTTTTTACAGTGTGGTAGGATGCATCATTTTGACCGTCTATCTTCCATCCATTGTTTTTGTATGTGTGGATTACGAGCTAAAACATTAGAAGTGTGTTGAATAATGGTTGTTTACCGAGTTGTGACGTCATGTGACGAATAAAAACCGTGAGGATTTGAAAAGCGAAAATTTTTGTATATTGTCTAAGAAATGTGTTTTCTCATTTGATGATGATGATGATAAAAAAAAAAATTATGCATAGACCCCATTCTTGGGTATTTAATTCGATCTGCTTCATTGTTCATTTACTCTAAGAATCAAAAGATAACTTTTTTTTAATAGATATATTTACAATAAATATAACAGATAATTTAACTTTCCTCAATCAATTTCTTCAGTTTTTCATATTAAAGGAGTAATTTAATATAGGAATATTATATACATGGGACCGGAGCAAATTTCGTAATAACAGGTTTCGACTGTAATTAATTAATAATTTATTTATTTTTTGCTTTTTTTTTTTTAATTTATAAAATTTGCTATTGTTTTGAGACAGGATTTTATTGTTTTAAATGAGAAGTAGGGGCCGAGGGGAAATTTTGCAGCTTCTTTTATCTTCATAGGGTCGCTGCATCAAAATATGCTTTCTGAGTGTGATTTTATCACAAAATTCTAAAGCTCCAGCTACAACAACATACGAATAATTATTATTTCAAATAATTAATAATAATCTTAATAATAATAAAATTTATTATTTTTGGCTTTTTTTTCTCTTTTTATTATTTTATTTACTTTTATTTTTTAAAAAGTCATTATTGAAACGTGGCGATGATGTATTTTAAGGTAGAGTGACGTTAGCGTTTTTACTTAATCAGTTTCTTTCCTTATCAGTTTCTTTCTTTTTAAAGATATCTCTTGAAATGATTTACTGCTTTTTCTTTCACTGTCCCTTTTTTTTTTCTTCTTTGCCTTATCACCCCCTAAACTGTTGGCTACATCCTCAGCAGCACATGCCCTCTCCTCCCTGCAAGGGAAATGGACGGGGCTGGGCTGATGCTGCTTCTTCCACTGCTGCTGCTGCCTAGTTGGAATCTGTGAGTGAGGAGAGGTCTCCTCATGTGTAATCCAACTCTAGTGGCTATTTTTGTGCTGGAACTTGTGCCAATGCCATGTGTTAAAGTTCTCCAGATGGCTTCCACTTTTATGACTGAGGAGGTAATAGAAAAAGGCAACTGTGTGCCTCCACCTCTCTCCTCCTCCTCCTCCGCCTTGTAGCTGTGGACCCCAAAGTGCTTCTTGTGTCTTGTTATTATGTACACAAAATAGCTCACCATGAGAGAGTGGTTGTTCGCTTGTGATGTTGAACAAAATTTCGAAATGAGTAAAAACAAAACTGAATTGGATCTTGAGGCTGAGGTAGGCATGAATAAACGGGGAAAGAGGGGAAATTTTTTTTTTTTTTTTAATTTTTTTTTTCTTCATGCAAATAATCAAGTTTTCCATTAGCGTCATTTACATTAAGCGGAGACATTTTTTTTTCCCGTTAATAATAAGCTTTTAAGACTTGGAAAACTTGGTTTTATGTTTCTTGCTTTGTTTGTTTAAGAAAAGAAATGTCTTTTTTTTTTTTAATAAATATAAAGTAAGTTTTTATTATTAATTTATGTAATATTTGAATCTTGATGAGAGCGATGTGTTGTTGCATGATGACTAATTCGTTAGTAGATGTTAATCTTGTTTTCTCCCTTTTTCCATCCCAACCCCCTCTCATGCAAATAGGTAAGTTTTACTCCGTTAACACTAATTATAAATAATATATTTAACCATGACCTAAATTTAAAACTTATTTCTTATGCCAAAAGCTAATCTTGAAACGCAGCAAAAGTTGAAAAGTTTTTTTTGCGCCTGCCCAGTCTCGAGAGAGATTTTTCCGCAGTTTCACACTCCTCTCGGCTATTTATAGACAGGCTCGGGATCTTGATCACAAGATTTTTAGAGCTGGGAATGGCAGTGGAGAAGCCATGTTGGGGAAAAAGACTTCGTACAAACTGTTCGAAGATGATATGTTTCACTCTTGTTCTAGTTTCTTGCACAAATTCTCTGCTCGAGTGAAAGTGGCTGATAGCAACGAAGATGCTGAGGATGAGGATGACGTAAACAAAAACTCTGTGTGCACTACTAATTTAAACTCTTTTCTTCCTCCTCTAACGTTGTTGTTGTTGTGGTCGTTCCTTAAAAAATATTAAAACAAATTTTTACAATTATTATTAACAAAAACATTTAATTTAATAATAAATAATTAATCAATAATAATAATAAATATTTATTTTATAATTTTTTTCTTAAATTTATTTCTATTTATTTTTTCTATTTTTGCTAATGCTTGTGCAGTGTGGTATGTTGTTGTAACTGCGGGCTGTGGGTGTTTGGAGAACAGCAAGCAGGCAGATGTTGAGATCAAATTTTTTGTTGTTTTATTTTAAGAAGTTATTGTTCCTTTTTTCGGGGGCATATAAACGGGAAGTAGTTTTTCCAAATTGTGGAGTTAATAGAGTAATTTAGCAACATAAGAATTTTTTTTTCAAAGGGGCGGGGCGAGTAAAAGCTCGAGAAAGATCGAACACTGTTGGGCTTCTGCTGTCTCCAACCTAGAATTATACATCTATACTGCTGTTTTGTTGATTCTACTTGTTGACATGGCCATGCCTCCCTTGTTATCGTTACTATGTACCCGTTCGGAACGTGAATGCAAATTGGCGGCAATCACGCTTCATTCAACCATTCGCTGCTCGATTTGGACCCGATCTGCCAACTGCTGACGTGAATCCTGCTGCTGCTGCCTCTGCTGCTGCTGACGATGATGTTGAATGTCATTAATGAACGGCTGGTGGGCCCCGATTGCGTCTTGTGATGACCCTGGGTGCTGTGGCCTGTGGTTGAACAAAATAGAGTCGGCGAGAGCACAGCTCTAGACCACCGAGTGTAGAAGACGACGAAGACGGTCACCTGATCTATCACCATGGCGATGTCCTGCAAGACCGATGTACACATCTCGTAAAAAATATTTAGTTTAGCCACTCCATATTATGCATATTTTTTTCAGCAATTGTATACATATATACCTCTCTATCTATAAACATATATATATATATACATAATAAAAAAAATATATATCTAACGTATATCTATCTATATCTATATATATATATATATATATCTAATGGTTTGATGAGGCCATGTCATATGGGGTGTGGTTAAGAAATAGGATTGTAGGGACGGGAGTTAGATTACCTTTTAAATGGTTTCGTAGTGGAATCATTTTTTTATCACCATCTAAAGCTTTTGTGATCTTTCTTTTGTCACGATTTACTATGTTACAGTAAAGTTTTAGTTTCGAGTAAAGTTCAAGCATTAAAAATTAAATGAAAGATTTTCTTTTTAAATGAATAAAAAGAAAGAAAGAAAATATAAAAGGATACGTAATTAGAGAGAACTTTAACTAGTTTACTGTAAACTGATCTGAAATCCGAGAAACGTTACATGTCGAAAAAAAAAATAAAATAATAGTAATTAAAAAATAATAATAATGATAATAATAAAAAGAAAAGAAAGGAAAATGTACGTGCGCACCTAAGTCAGGTTCCCTCATTTCAAAATTTATATATCTCACTTAAAGTCTTCGTTCCTTTGAAGTTAACTTGCCACCCAAAAGTAAACGTATTATTACGTAGGAGAGTATTTTATATATATATTTAATTATTAATAATAATATTAATAACGATAGAGTAAATAATAAGGATAATAACGATAATAAGTATCATAACGCTCTAGATTATACGTTAATGACATGTAACTAACTTTCTTTCAGATGAGTTTTTCTCTTGTCTCAAAAGATAACACTTGTCCCTATTCTTTTCCAGACAAAATTGTCACAACACTTGGCGAAGGCACTTTTGGCAAAGTAGTGAAAGTTAAAGATTTGCAAAAGTAAGTGAGATACTCGTTTTTTCCCTCTCGTGCGGTTGAGGCCCTTTATGATGCTTTAATTGAAGTGCAGAAGTTTCTTTGACTGCATTAGCACATTCTCCAATTCGTTTGTGTTTTCGATCAGAGGTTGAGGTCGAAACTCTTAACTGGTGAGAAGAATTAGCGATTGGTTGGTCATAAATCATGGTGAGAAGATTGTGATGTCATTTTAATGCGGTCGAAAACGGCAGATAGTGCTCCTATGCCTAATTGGTTGGTCTAACCTTCCTAACCGAGAAAGACGGTCAGTCCAGTGAGAAATTCTTCTCACTAGTGAGGGTTTTTGACCTCACCCAGAGTCACATTTCATTCGTCAATTCATCTGCAGCTTCGGGTTCCATTTTAGACCAATCCTTTTTAGAATTTCTCGACTTATAGGAGTCGTATTATAAAATTAAATGAATAAATGTCATTTTTACAGTGATTTTCCTGCTATTGTGAAGAGTTGGATTTTTCACATCTTCGGGCTTTGGAGAAATGAAGCATATTTTGGGTCTGAAGGAATAAACACCTGTAAATTCACTTATTCACTGGTTATTTGTAGAAAACGAAACGCCCATGTCAGTGAAACAAAATGAAGGGTGTAATGCACACATACAATGCATAAAGAGTAAGAAATTACTGGATGTTAATTGGATCGAGAATTAGATCTCGTTATTAAACAAATAAACCCCAATGCCCAAGGGCAAATACAGAAATGGTACATTCAGGTACGGGTGAATGAAAGGGCAAGGAGTATATTGCCAGTTGAAATAACTAAAGTTCACTGAAATCACTAAATGCAATTACCATTGTTACTTCGGAGCTGTTACTGTTGCAGACAACATATCTCAGCCATGCATACTCTCGATAGGCACTATTTGGTTTAGAAAAGTTTCCTCGCTAATGTTTGCATCTATGCTCTGGCACATTTATTTTTTTAATGTAGGGTATACATAACTATCAGTCAAGTTCAACACCTCAGTGTACAAATGTGTACATCATGAGTGAATAGATGAACTATATATCTTGCCCTGTGAAAATTGAACTGGTTATGCCCATAGAAGTTCTGAAATAGTAAATTAGTGAAATGTTTTGTTGTCCAATCACTTCAGGGTATGTCCCAGAATGTTTTAAAATGTGATATCAATGGGCAGTGATTTGACCACTGACTTAGACCAAGCGAGTAGCATTTTTTTGTCAGGGGAAACTGCTACATGGACTCCCATCAAATCTATGGCTACATGTGTCGTTTTTATAGCATAGCATTTCTTTGGGTAAAACTGCTTGAAAAAATATAAGCTGCAGACTAAAAAATGCAGCATGTGGCCAGTAGGTTAGCTAAGCTATGGTATAAATGGCCAATAACAAAGTTTGTGATTTTTCCCATAGGACTGTGACAACAAAGAGCATTCGTGTTACAATAAGCTTAATTTGAAGAGTTGGATTTTAAAAACTGGAACTGGAACTATTTATGCAAATGAATACATCTGGATTAGTGCTCCAAGTCATTATAAAGGGTCTCGACTGTACATAATTACAATTTCTGGCTTTAAGTTAGACTTGAATGTGCTCTCTTTTACAGAATCGTATTTGAGTTTGCAATTGTTGTTGTTGTTTTCTTTTTTAATGTATTTAGCGATAATGTTTTAGCATTGAAAATAATAAAAAATGTAGAAAAATATCGAGAAGCAGCTAAACTTGAAATCAATGTTTTAGAAAAGCTGGCTGAGAAAGATGCTGATGGCAGACAGTAAGTAGAGCGCTTGTTGTTTACATTGTATGTATGGAAAATAAAAATAAATAAAAAAAAAAAGGTCGGGGCATTGGTTGGGAAGTTATTTTAATGGATTTGTATACTTTTTTTAAATTTGCAGCCTATGTGTTAGGATGTTGGACTGGTTCGATTACCATGGCCACATGTGTATTGCTTTTGAAATGTTGGGACTCAGCGTGTTTGATTTCTTGGTGAGTCTATTGTGCAACCCATCTTTTGCGTGGTGATGTTTTAATAGTATATATTAATTCTGAATATATACGACAGCCAATGAGGGTTATTTAAAGTAGGCTGTTGTTTTTTTGTTGTTTTTTTTTTTGAAAATTGAACACCAAGTTATGTGTGGATTTGTTTAGAAACATTAGGTGGTCCACACTCCAGGAAGTGTCACGAGAGAAATAAATTCTCTGCTGAACTCTATTTTTACCTACTTATAAATAGACGATTCCACTGGAAAGGATTCTCTTTCACCCTCTCAATCTAAATTTCCACTCAGAATAGTTGTTTAATAAAGTAGTGTTGTTGGAATTTGCTTTTTATAACTACCCATCCTAATTACTTTTAATAAGGAGTAATGGCTTTATCTATAGTTTTTGAGTGCAAGTTTATTTATTTAATTCTTTTAATTATTATTATTATTTATTTATTATTATTTTTTTTTTTATACTGATAACCTTGTGCCATTTACTTTAATCATCCAATATACTGTGTGCAGTGCATTTCTTTAGCCACTTATTCAGTGTATTCTTATTCATGTGCAGTAGTTAGCAAGTTACAGTGGAGAGCTTTTTTTGGCTTAAAATAAATTTTTAAATTTAACTAATAGAGGTAGAAAGATTTTGTATATACCATTGAAAAGAGCAGACTTTTTAATCATGCATTGATTACTTTGTTTTCTGCAAAAAATAAAAAAAATTATATTGATAAAGTAAATATCTCAAATTACGATTGGAGATCATAACTTTTTATCTAATTATTACATCTGCCCTCTGCAGTATGATGAGAACTTTCCAAACTGCTCAAGTTTATGAAAATCCATTCAGTAGAAGTTGAGATATTTTGAAATATAAAATCGCATTTGGTGAAAAAACTGAACTTGAGAAAAATGAAATCAAATTTTGCCAATATTGTAACACGTACATTTCTTATTAATATTATCATCCTATGGGGATTAGGTTTATGCCATTATCCAAGGGTCCAAAAAACCATTTTGGGGGATGAAAATGTATGAATTTGAGAGAAACACTTGCATAGATTGAAAATAGGTGGTTTGAAGGTTCAATAGAGTATACATAAATGAATATCCCAACTTTGCAGGGCTATTAAAAGAAAACAAAACAAAAAAAAAGGTACAACCTTGTTATTCATTGGAGATCCAACATAACAGTTGAAAGTGTAAATTCAACATAGTTAAAAGACATCACTCCATGCGAGTTATAAGAATAATTGCACAGTGATGTCGGGACTGCGAGAAGGCCATCGATGAAGAGCAGGGTCCTGGGGTGCTTGGTACCGATTTACTGGTGCAGGAATTTATCATTTAAAACCCACGAATAGCAATAGTGCCCGGCACGAAAGAAAAAGGAAACTGGTTCATGCATAAATGAATAAAACTCATTCATTTACACATGCACCAGTTTATATTTATATTTTTTTTTCTTTCATGCCGAGCACCATAAGTGCCAATCGGGTGGTACACCATCTACTATAGAGTGAAATCGTCAGGTTCTTCTTCTAACTATGGCAACAACCAAATCTGTAGCGTATCCGAAGTTGGGATGTTCATTTATATTGTTTTGTGTTTCTGAAGAGGCTCACATTGAACACTTATAACTGTGTTGAATTAAACTTCCAACTATAGGTTTGATTTACGACGAACAACAAGGTTGTCCTTTTTTGTTTTATTTTAATAGCCCAGCAAAGTTGGAATATTCATTTATGTAATTTTCATAAATTTCAAAATTTTGGTCCAAAATTCGATTTTATCATAGGTGACTCACCTTAAATCCAATTTGATTAAATTTGCAATATTGCATTTATTACTATTCATTCTAAATGGGGAACATGCATGAAAATTTAAAAAAATAATTGTTTTCGATAGTATTTGCTATCAATATTAAGGAACGGTGATTCGTTTTTTCTAAAAATGTATAGTTATTTTTTTTTTTTTAATTATGAAAAATAGGACCTCATAAAAATGCTATGTCATTATTTGTTTTGTTTTTTTGATATATTCAGGAAACCCAAATATTGTTTCATACCCATCTGTACAAACCCTTCAAAATCGGCACCTGATAAATTAATTGTAACAGGTCCCAAAACCCTGAGAATAGAAAGTAATGGTTTTCGGCAGTGAGAAGGGATAACACTTGTCACGCTATCGGAGAGAAATTGACAATGTATTTTTTGCAAAGACTATTTTTACGGAACGTTTTTACCTAATGTTTTTAGTGTATATCATGCATATAATTAATAAAAGCACATGTGTATTACAGTGAAACCTCTCAATAGCGGACACCTCTGGGGGAAAAAAACTGTCAGTTATTAAGAGGTGTCTGCTATTGAGAAGAGTCACAATACATGTTCATAGACAAGCATGAAATTCTGCCAGGGAATTAAGGGGTGTCTGTTAGCTGAGGTTTCATTGTATATCATTTAAAAAATCTAATAACTTGTCAATGAAACTCTAACCGAGGAGGGGGTGTCTAAATAATACAGTGCCTTTTTGATATCCTGAATGGGTGACTGTAATTAAATATAAAAAAATAAAATAAAAAAGACGATGAGAGGAAAATGATGATGCGATATTTGAATCTGCTAATGAAGTAAAAGGATAGCGGGTAGATTGTGATGTCAAATTGAGGGAAACAAATTGGAAATAGCTTTCAAATGGGGCGTGGTTCCGTGTTTTTAAAATCAAGTTTAAAAGTTATTAGCATTTTTGAACTCTTACTTTCATATTCAGGGTATCCAAATTTATAAAAAACTAATGGCTACTTTTTTTAAAGGAAAATTCCATGCATGTTTCCCATTACTTGGCAGTGTAAACACCTACTTATTCTTGTGATTACACCGCTTGACAATTCTCTGGTATGTGCACAGGCCGCAGTTTTCTCTCTCGTTCCTGTTTATCATAATCCTTTTCAGTTTGGCATCTCTGAATTTCTTGTACCAAATGGACACCTTTTTGATCCAAAGCATTCTCCCCGTAAACTTTCATTAATCCGCGATGAATCTCACTCTGATTCATTTCTTCTGCCTGAATGAATCTGATAACTGCACACACCTCACTTTCTCCACCCAAAATATTGAACGGAGAATAACAATACGATATCTGATTGGTATAAGACAACTTCAAATCGCATGGGAAAGAGTGTGTGCATTAGAAAATTGCCAATGCAACCAGCTATACCTTTAATAGTGGGCTGGCCTCGTATTTTCTGATCTCCAGGAATATGACAACTCTAACTTAAGGTTTCCTGTTTATTCTATGATGATCATTCATAATTTTATCTCGTTTAGTACGTTTAAAAAGAGATTTATTTGTTAATCTTGGGAGAGGTTTGATTTTTAAAATGGAGTAAAGCAGTTAAAGCAAAGACAGTTGACATGAGACTTTTTATAGAAGACATTCAAAAGTTGGTGTAAAAAAAAAAAAAACAACGTAAATCCAGGTAATTAGAGTTCTTTGTATTTATGATTAAAATGTTGGTTCTCCTTTTGATTTCACAGAAAGACAATAATTACCAACCATATCCACTGGATCAAGTGAGGCATTTAGCGTACCAGTTGTGTTACTCTGTCAAGTGTAAGTATTTCTGTTGACTGACAGAATCAAAAGTGCATGGCCAAAATTTCTCGGATTAATTGAAAACTTTAAATCTTTATAGTTCTTCACGATAATCAGTTGACGCATACTGATTTAAAGCCAGAAAACATTTTATTTGTAAGTTCTGATTACGAAGTCACATATAATCATAAAAAGGTATGGGAAATGAAATTAAGAAAATCCATTTGCATGCGCATGTCGTACCATTTTGGCCCTTAAACTGAAGTTTGTGTTGTAACTCATGGTTTATAGCATTCCTTACAGAGACGGGATATAAGGAGAGTCAAGGACACCCACATTAAGCTCATAGACTTCGGTTCGGCGACGTTTGATCACGAACATCACAGTACAATCGTGTCGACCAGGCATTATCGGGCCCCTGAAGTGATTTTGGGTAGGAATCCCTATAAGAATTTGGACTGCAGCGTTGGATGAGAATGCAGAAGTCTCTAACACTTGGCTGTGTTCGTAAATTGAGTATTCACTCGAAATTTGTTTGTAAATTACCCACCCTTGGAAGATCATGGCATTCGTGAAATCTCCCCAATGCGCAGTTTATCTGAGAGCGCTGAGAGCGCTTCTGAGCTTACAGGGCGTAGTTTATCTTCTTTAAAGTAGAGCAGCGCTCTTTGTGAGCTTGCTCAGTTTACGAACAAAGCCCTTCTGTAACCTTTAAAGAGTATATTTTTTATGTATTATATTTTTTTACTCCTTTACTTTGGATTGTAGAGCTTGGATGGCAACAGCCGTGCGACGTGTGGAGTATAGGTTGTATATTATTTGAACTCTATTTAGGAATGACTTTATTTCAGGTGAGGAAAGAATGTTTTAAGTTTTCTCGAAAGGGAATAGTTTGTTAGCTATCGGAGTGGGAAATATTTAATTGTAATTATTTATATTTTATATCCAACCAGACCCACGACAACAGGGAGCACCTGGCCATGATGGAAAGGATTTTGGGACCTTTGCCGTACAGGATGTGTAGGAAAACTAAGTAAGTATCACTTGTATTTGTCAGAAGGAGCTCTTTGATGGGGAGGGTTGTTTCATGTTATGTTGATACTAATGCACTTCATCAGTGTTACACAGCACAAAGGTGGATCCCCAGACTTTACTATTTACCATGAAATATGTTATTGATATTTATTACTCCTGAATACACTCCTACTTGTGCTTCTGTATTATTTTGTGGGGATCAACCACCTCTCAGAATCTCTCTAGAATACTGAAACTACAAAAGTGGTTTCTACAAACATTACTCAATAATTCGTAAACGGTGTCCTGTTTCTCGCAATTTTGCCCAACTAGGTATTTTGACGATTCAAAGGATATATATGCTATAGCTCAGTTCTTTTATGTACAAGTCTTTAAATGGGCTATTAGAGTTTTCAATGCTAAACTCAGACAAGACATAATTACCCGACTCGGCAGGCTAGTGATATTTATTTACCTGTTTCCAGATATAACTATTGTTGCAGGAGCTTATCCCTTATTGGTATTAAGGGGAGTCGAGCTTGGGGAAATCGAGTTTTGGAGCAAAATTTGAAAATTTTTTATTTTCATATTTAGCATCTTGACTATCGATCTGCATTGAGCATTTTATTAAAATTTCACTATTATTTCAGTCAAAAAACAGTTTTTCATACTCCCTACTTCAATTTCAGTCCAAAAATTGGCTGCCATTACGCGAAAAAATGCAAGAAACACCTGGTTTTCGCTCTGCGATAACTCGCTGAAAAATGCGCGTATCGGCGCCATCTTTTTTTTATTTGAAAGAGAGGCACGTCCTCTACAAGATTCTATGGGTTGTATGCGGGCCAATCAGATACTTCTTTATATACAGCATGTTTTTTATTACATTAACAGAATTGCCTAACTAATAAGTTAAATGCATCTCATGCAATGATTGGCTTTGCCCAATCACGTGGTAATGACCGGGCTCCTTATTGGCTAACAGCTCCATGGCGGCCATCGGGGTTCGCGCTAGGACAAAATATCTACGAGTCAATTTGACTCCCAACCTTGAAAACTGTGAGTCAAATTTCAGAAGATGCGAGTCAAAATTTAGATTTTTTCTAATTTAGATGCCATGCATCCACAATCTCTATAGTTGCTGCCATATTTAATTAGAAATGTAAACAAGACCACATGTGACAAAATAAAGTGAGGTTAAAATGTGATGAGAAAGATATGGGCCGATGATATTCAAATTGAACAAGTCAATTTTGACTCGCTGATCAAAAAATCAGTCCCAATTTCGGTAAAATTCGTGTTCAAATTATCAAATGCTACAATTTAAAATAATGGAAAGTGAATAAACAATGGAAATATTCAAGTTGCATGACATGTTCCTACTTTTGCTTGAAAATAATTTAGCAATGTTATTAAAAAAAAGAAAGAAAGAAAGAAAGAAAATTTTTGAAATATCATCGCTGTCCATTTTCATAGATTTCAGTCTTTTCCTCTGAAGAAAAATAAAACGTCCATTGAGATAGTTTATAATATTAATCCGACGGACCTGAAGTTTTGTTCATAAAAATACATGGAAAAACTATAAAACTATCAGGAAGCCAGACTAAATAGTTACCTTTCTATTTCATCTTTTCTAAATAAAGAATTGCCCCGCTTCTCATAAAACTCCATCAAGTGAAATATGTACGACTGAACCCATCACTTCATCAAATATAGCTTCAAACTCACTTATTTCTAATTTCATGCAAAAAACTGATGTCCAAACTGCAGAAATTATATGGGCACTAAAGACAGTGAAAAACCATTATTCTTATAACTCTGCAGAAGATATCAGTAGTCTTTTTTCTGCTGTGTTTCCAGACAGTAAAATAGCAAGTCAATTTTCTTGTGGACCGAAAAAGCTAGCCTGTATTATTAGTTTTGGTCCACACTTCCAAAAACTGTTAATAAACTCCATTAATCAATTAGAACATTTTACTGTACTTTTTGATGAAACATTAAACAAGAGAAACAAATGAATGTGCATATAAGATTTTGGAACCAAGAACTTAATGAAGTATGCACCCGCTACCACTACTGTTTTTATTGGCCACTCAACATCAGAGGATATTCTAAACGCTTTTAGGGAAGCTGCAGAAGATTTACACCAAGATAAAATCCTGCAGGTGTCTATGGATGGCCCTGCTGTCAACTGGTCTTTTTACGAAAAGCTTCAAGAAAATGTTATGAATAACTATGGAAGTAAGATCCTTAATGTTGGCAGCTGTGGTCTACATATTCTTATTATGAGTATGTCATAGTGTAGATATTGCATCTTCTTTTTTCTCTCTATCTCTGTGTGTCTGGGGGTATTATAATACAGAAGTACTTTTTATTATCTTACTTTACGTGTATGTTGCTCTAAAAATACTGTAGTTTTAATGATGTTGATACTGTTGCTATGATGTGAAACTCGTTGATCTTCCACCATAGGTAGTACTTTCTTAACTTTACAAACATTTCAGATTTTTTTAGGGGGGAGAGGGGGCATTTGATCAATAAGGACTGTTGCTGTTCTAAAATTTATGTTTTCAAAGAAAGATGAAATGTTCTTAACATAAAATATGAGATATTAACAATTGTGTTTAATAAAATTATTAAATTGATCCATATATATTATTCAATGTCATTTTACAAGTTATAAAGCTTATGAAAAGCTTCAATTTTTAAGCTTGAGCTGTAGGTCGATCGTAGTACAATGAAAATTAAGGTGCTTATAAAGTGCTTAATTTTTTTTCTGTGGAAAGAGTCTGAACCATGGACTGTGTTCTCATTTCAAATCTTGCTTGTAATGACCCATCTTGTTGGTGGATTTTCTGTAAGGACCAGCCTCGCCATAGTTTGAATTTTAGCCTTAATATGGGAAGAATTGGGATGTGCTACTGAGACTGAGTAAAACTATCTTTGTTTATATCTTTTTTGTTTTCTTTTAGGACAAAATACTTCTACCACGGCAGACTAGACTGGGACGATAAGAGTTCAGCAGGCAGATACGTTAGAGAGAATTGTAAACCGCTAAGGGTGAGTTATCAGGGGATATGAAATCTGTGTTTAAAACATCAAGGGATCTTTAGATAATGTTAGAGTAGAATAGTTTAAGTAATTAAGTGTAATGTCTGAAAAAATTCGATTAATGAAATAAGCAAAAACTAGAATTTAATGATCTGTGACATGATTTGAACCCAGGAAATTCAAGTGTTTTGTTGTGGGCCGTGAATTTTGGTTTTGTAATGAAACAAACTTTAAAAAAGAATTAGAAAGGAACCTGACTATCGAGCCAGGTAACCTACTCCGTCAAAATGGGTCGACTACTTGGACCCATTCACTCGTGAATGCTTTAATTTATTTTATCAGCCTGTTCAGTGTTCTCCCTAGAAAATTTTATCAGCTGGGTAGAAATATAAATTAGCCGGGCGGACAAAAATAAAAAATAAATAAAATATTATGCAGTGGTGTGCAATTTTTCGTGTATTCACCCAGGCCGTTCAAAAGGGCCTGGGAAGAACCCTTCCTGTTATTCAATTACAATTTGCGGGTGGAAAACTGGCAGATGCGGAGCCTGCAGCACAAGACGAAGATTTTCTGCACAGACTGCTGTTTCGCAATTAGCTGAATTCGCCCACAACTGCTTTGCGGGTGGAATTTTCAATTCAATCTGGTTCTGAAATTTAGCCGATCTGCAACTGCTTCAACCAATCAGAAAACGTCAGATTTTGGCACATTTTAGTTGTCATATTTGGTGAAAATACTATCAACGTGAAGTTGTCATTTGGAAATATAATTAAAAGATATTGCTGTTAAGAACAGCCTTCGGGATATGAGCATCCTACTCGCAGGGTTTTTGCCTTGTGGGTCAACGCTATTATGTATGTTCCACTGTTTGATTCATTTATGGCAAAGTTTCCCCGCCATCTGATATTAATGATTTTGGCATGGTGCCGCTTTATTATGGAACTTTGCCCATTTTAGGCATCTAAGACAAATCTACGATTGTATTTTGAGAGCTGTTGAGTTTTTAAGTGTTGTTACTTGGTCCTGTGCAAAAGTTAATAAAAACAAGTGGCACAGGTGCATTGCTTTTGGAAAATCAAAATATTTTTACAGCCTTGGGCCTGCTGCAAATTCATCTCTTCACTCGCTCTGAGCAGGTATATGCTAGTGCAAGCGATCAAAAGATCTCTTGTTCATAACACTCTTTCAAAACTGACTTTCAGGCTCATTGCCTCATAATTAACTCTGCTGAGGTCAAGTGAACGAAGGCAACTTGCACCAGCAACAATTGAAAGGGAGTAGTTCATCATGTTCACGTCAGACTGGAAAATGACGGCAGGGAGGTTAATTGGACTGTTAAATTTTATTTTTTTGGAGTCCAAATGTCGTCTCACTTATCACTTGCCTCAAGTCCTTAATGATTGAGGAAACTTTGTTTTCGTGCTGGCGATTTGAATTTGCAGCAGCCCTTACATAACTTATTCCAAGGTGTATTTCTTACGTTAAGATTCCAAAGTCATTAGTGGATAGTGCTTTGTTATTTCACTTGGGCTGAAATTGAGTTTTGGAGTGTGGTTCATTCATGCTCTACATGAGCATTCCCTCTTTTGGGAACGAATGTAGAGTATATTTGGCCTTTGAGCAAGCTTTACTGAAATGTGCGTTGTTTTTCCACAGAGATATTTACTCAATGACGACGAGGACCACCGCCAGCTCTTTGACCTGATTTCACAAATGTTGGAGTACGAACCGTCCCAGCGGATACTGCTTTCGGATGCCGTCAAGCATCCTTTCTTTGACAAATTGCCCTTAGAACTCAGACCGGAAGAACAAAAAAACGGACTCAGGGAAAGATCTCATAGCTTGAGTCGGTAATATTTAATGTTTTTTACATTTTGTGTAATAATTGATTTCTGTCCCGTCGACTCTGTAATGCATGGTCTTCCTCGAACAAATTTCTTTACACGAGAGGAATTTTAAGTTATGTAATAACGAAACGACAAAAAAAGACAATCCGGTCGGATCGTGAGAAAATCTGGCCAGCAAAGCACCATCATCACGGCCACGTGGAAAAGACTGCCCTGCCCCAGAACAGTGTTGCGTTTGTAGGAAGCTTGTAGATACTTTTTTTTTTAGTGACACGTTAGTCGTTGGATATTTTGTGCGTTGGTGTTTTTGTTTTTTGTTTTTTTTAATTTTGTCACGTTGTTTTGCTCATCGTCATCATTCTTTGTAAATAAAAGTCACGAAGCATTTAATACATATTTTTCTATCGCATCGACCCTTTGCGTTTGTCAGGGAAGTCAAAGGCCAAAACTGTACTTAAATCCTGCAAGCAAAGGGACGGCCGGTCGGAAGTCGACATCTTCGCCACCATATTTTTTCACGTCACTGCTCGTGTTTATCGTTTAAGTATGACAAAAAAGGAGACGAGTGTGATCAATTAGGAAGGAATGAAAAAATTTTGTTTGATTTTAGGTGTCATTGCATTTGCCGATGCTGACTAATCTTATGAAATTACTATGTACTACTACTACGAGAATGATTTGCTTTTTTCCTTGTAAATACTTAAATTAAGAGAAATAGTCCAATTAATGAATTTTAATTTAAAAGCAATGAAAATTGATTCTGTACATAAAATTATTGAAATGGAAGAAGAGATAAGATATCTTTTGGGGGGGGGGGTGTAAGTAAGATATCCTTTGATGTCACTTTTAGTTTGGATAAAATTGATGTATCTGATTGATGATAGAAATTGTGTAAATAAATTTTTTATATTAAAATGTTAATTGTTATTTATTGTCAAATTTTCTAACGAAAGTGTTTGAAGTAATAAAAATATAAACTTTAAACGACACATGCCATGTGTTGGTTTTTCGCCTTCTCGCAGTTTACAGGGCAGAAATAAGGGCAAGCTCTTTGAAATAAAATTATGAAGAATAATGGTAACACGTTTATAAAGTTACTTCTGGCAAATGGCAGCTTTGGCTTTTCCACAAAAATGGATCGGACATTAAGGATTGGTCTTCCGAACTTTTTTATTTTACAAGTTCTTTGAAAGTAAAGTGTAGTGACAATGCACAACATCTAGCGGGAAGTCCAGATGTATGTTCTGCAAAAACTAATCCACAGAATCCACTCTTATCAGTACATATGGACTGCCCCTAAACAGCAGTGACGGGTCGTTTGCTGATTGGGTACAGATGCTTTCATTAAAATTTGCACTTAACTGCATTGTGACAAATGGAGCTCGTTTAATTTTTTCTGCTGCTTTTGGGCTTTGGTGAAAGAGATATTTTTCCTTTTGGGATTTACCCACTTACCAAAGGTAGAATCAGCAGAATTACAGTTTTTATTGACAATTTGCCAACGAATCATGAGAATAAGTTTAATTTAAATAAGTTTTTCTTATGTTTGTATATAACAAAGCCTGGTAGTGGAAAAGTCCCCTGGCCATGGGAGTGCTAGCAACACTCCAACCTTCGTTTCCAACAATCTCACTTCAGTTTGTTGGAAGCAATGAAGGTTGGATTGTTGCTAGCGATCAGCTGCTCAGGTGACTTTCGCTTCCAGCCCTTGTTATTTAAAAATATATCAAAGAATTATTTCCATGATTCAGTGGCAAATTGCCACTAAAAGCCAAGATTCTGCTACTCAACCTTTGATAAGTGGGTAAATCCAAAATCTTGCGTACTGGCGAAACATAGCGGCGGAAAAATTAAATACTCCATTTGTCACGATGCGGTATGTGAAGATTTTAATGAAAGCACGTGCACATGTGTACCTATTCCATTTCTTTGAAAAAGAATTCAGAAATTTCCAGTAGATTTCTATT
The DNA here is from genome assembly GCA_023313115.1 of Rhysida immarginata. Taxonomy (NCBI): domain Eukaryota; kingdom Metazoa; phylum Arthropoda; class Chilopoda; order Scolopendromorpha; family Scolopendridae; genus Rhysida; species Rhysida immarginata. Next base: position 124,138 of record JAHWFO010008662.1, read on the forward strand.
TAAAAAAAAAAAAAAAAAAAAAAAAAAAGCAAGCTTAATGCCGTGGATCAACCATCCAATTCAGTGGTCAAATTCCTTGCAAAGTAAATGCGTTGTAGCCACTTAGCCTACATCATTTCATTAAAACGTTGTATTTCAAATATCTTTTTATTTCTGCAGTACCCTGTAGTTTAGTGAGGTTCCAATATGAATATTTATGAATAAAATTTATCGATCTTTTATCCGATGTTTATTGTTGATAACACACATTTATCATCAGCTCTTTTAATATTGATGGCATACTATAAGAACTCTGCTTTGCACTAAAAAACTGTAGCCAATTTAGCTTTTTCTTAGTCATATTCCTATTCAGCACATTGAATTCTTTAAAGAAATGACTATTTTCATCTTGGTAGCATGAACTTTTTGAAATTTTGTTACCCAGTGTAATTGGAAATAATTAATACTACTTTTTGTGTCAATACAAGCTACAGCTTTTTTTGTAGTTTCAAAGAGTTATGCAAAGTGTAAGAAATGCCTATTTAAGATGCATAACGGAAATTACTTGTAAATGTTGTTTATGGAAGACTTAAAGATTTTGATATATTTATTTATTTATTTATTTAATGTAAAGGGAGATACAAATCGTCCATCCAGAACCAGTATGGCAAGGGCTGACGAGGTAGGTCCTTGGATGGGGAACAAAGAACCAACTGGTCTCGCAATGAATCCTTGATCAGAGTGAAGGGTTCGATACATTGTGTGTGCTCTGTAATATTGTTCACGGTGACATCAATGAGAAACTCTAAAAGAAAGTTGGGAAGGTCTTATACATGGCATTGAGACAGCCTCTTGTTGGTTACATTCTCGTAGTGATATCACAAATTACTGTGCACTGGCCTCGTAATCTTGTAGATAGTGAGTGTGGTCACTCTGACTAACCCATGACAGTCTCCACTGCAGTAGACACGTGCTAAGCACAATGGGTCATTGGTTTTTTTTCAGTCTTGCATGGTTATACATTACGTACCCTGGACAGTGGCATAAGGTCAGCTTTGTTGCTTACAGATACTGGTCCCAAAGTGCCTTATGATAATTTGTCCTGAATTGACCATTTTCTTATGCTGGCTCTGGAGTGGTATTCGTACTGTACTGTGATTCTGTATAGTTTGCATTGATTTTTCCACATATGTGGTAGTGGTTACACAAGTAGCTGGCATATCCAAATTGCCGTCGGTGGTGGATGGATATATAGAAAAATAATGAACTGCTACTCCTACACACCTTACGTCATCTTGTTTGATCAATAAATTGCTGTGAAAAAAAATTTGTAGAACCAACTTATTGATTTGCCCTCGTATAAAAATTGTACATATGGAATAGTAGTTTTGCTTGTCACTTGATTTTGATTTTCTCTTAAGCACTTCATTGTAGGTTGCAATGTTAAGAGAGACAAAAATGCCTAGAGCCTGTCGTGTCATCAGACCTGTTGCTTGTTACCAATTGAGAATGCTCAACGGTGCAGTCAATATGCTGTGAAATGGGTCTTAACCAGATTATGTTACACGATTGGTTCATATGGTACCATTGATATCGGTGAAATGTCAGTCTCAGAGTGCCATGTATTTAGCGGGACAACTCCCACTGTTTCGCAAGCAACCCTAAATGCCCTGTGGAAGAAGTGTGGGTTTAAAATAATAGAGTAAGCTATAGGCTATCGGTGTGGTGCATAATGAGCATTTTATGGCAGCTCCATGTGTTAGGCTGTTGGGGCTTGTGATATGGAATCTGGGTGGAATCTTTGATCGAGGTCAAGAACAAGTGTAGATAGAAGAGCTGGATTGGCATAATTTATGGAGTGTCTTTGGGGAGATTGATTATGTTTATGATAATGGAATGGTAATACTAAATAATGGTAAACGAGATAAGAGTGGTTAACCACTTTGGAATGTATCAATGGGTGTTGCTGTGGGAAGTAATGAGATTTGAGTGAAATGGGACCATTTTTGTAATTTTATTAATGTTAGAGCTGATTTCACTGTGTCCAACAGGGGTCAGCCATTGACTCGAGGGAAGGGGGCGCCACTGAAAAGCGGATTTTGATAGATTGATTGGTTTGTCTTTTTGGCGATGGATGATGGATGGGGGTCGGCTATGACGTGGCCTAACGCGCATGTCGCTTCACCCAAATTTGTTGCGCGTACATTTGATTGATAAAGATGGCGTGTCATCGCTATCTGGGCTCGTCTTTCGTCACTTCTGATTAATGATGTCGTCGTCGAGATATTTTTGACGAATGTCAGGTTGGCGGAGCAGAAATCGTCTGGCGAGTTTTCATTTTGAGAGGTAGTGCGATATTTTCACCTGTCCCGAGGAAGAAGTGCGTCCGTTAGAGCTCATTAGAAGTATACCTGCTCTCACAGGTAAGTTTTAATTTAAGAAACACTCTTGCATTAGAACAATGTTTAGAAATTTTATTATTTACCTTGAAAGTTGGCATTTTGGTTACGCGCCGTTTCGTTTGTGTGTATGACAGGCGGGTCGTGCAATGAAGCACAGGAAGGGGGCGGGGAGCCTTAATTTTTTTTTTAAATTTATAAATATTAATCTAAAAGCTCGCGGGAGTCAATATATAGCTAACTGTTCGCCAATGTTCTTTCTTAATTTGCAGCAAAGTCGACTTAGTCGTAGCTGCCCCCGGCGGATCTTAACAGCTGGCCCCCATAGCTTCGACATTTTAATAGTAGAATAGTCCGAATAGTCGTTGAACTAGCTGGCTTTGGCTTTATTTTATTTTTTCTATTTTCTTTAATTAAAAGGAATTACTATTTTTAATTAATTGTTTATTATTCTAATTTTCCGTTTTGTATATTATACATTTTCAATTATCGGGTTTTATATTTAAAAAAAAAAAAATACAATGCCACTAAATATCAAGAGACTTTAATTTATTTTTGATAAAAGCATGCTGATGCAATTTAAGTAAAGTTACACGTTTTAATTATCTATTTCGAAAATATTTGTATTGTTTTCTGATGGAATCCAAATTTATAACGATTTTATTGTCAATTTTGAAATTTCTTAAAAAGTTAGAAAATTGACTTTTACTGTAACAAATGCCACCTCAGTGTATTATTTTGGTTAATTGAATTTTAAATTTGTAATTCTGAAAAATGTCTGATCGTTTAAGGAGAAATGAACTTTTAATTTTGATTTTTTTTTTTTTTTTTTTTTTTTTAATGTATATGACTTAATTTTTTTGCAAACATTTTTATCGTCGAAACATGAAATGTCGTAATGTAAAGGCTTGTGCACACGGCGTCAAAAAACGCATATCGCAATTTCAAAGCCGCCACTATCCGCGTCACTCGTGGAAAGCATCAGCGGCAACAAATTCAGCGATTCGCGTCAAACGCCACGAAATCCTGACGTCCTGAAAATGGAACCTTCCTAATTTATTTTCTAATTTCCAGCGGCTCTTGCGCGCATGCGCAGTTTACACCCAGAAGCTGCGACATGCGTTTTTTTCATAGAGAAAGGAAGTAAAAACTCCTTCCTTTCTCTCTGGTTTTTTGACTCAATGTGCACGTGACTTATTCTGATCACTTAAACTTGAAAAGGTTTGAACGTTCAAATACTTCAATTTCAGTCGTAACTAAATATCGGAGAGTAAAATATCGATTTTTCATAGGCGCAACTCAGTCCGATACGATTATCGGAGCTATGGGAACCAGCCTTTAACTGTATAGGAATTCCTAATTGAAAACGTAAATAGATAGATTTACACCTGGTGATTAATTCCATTAATATTTTCCAATAAATTTTAATTTCAACTTTAACCATCGGGGGGAGGGGAATTTTTTTTTTTTTTTTTCCTCTTCAAAATGTATTGGAAACCATGAGGAGACCCAATTTTGTTCTTCTTGGAGGAGCAGGGAGGGGGAGTGCGCCAAATACAGTCAAGGCACCTCGTTATTACACTTCAAAAGTAAATGGAAATTAGTAAATAAAGATAAATAGAAAATTATGAAACTTAAGATTCAGAGGTCTCAGTTTAAAAGTAATCTTGGAATACATCATCAGGAAAATGAGCTCATCTGGCCACCAAAACTGGGAATGCTGTGGACTAAAAACTGATTTTCATATTTATATATTTTTATTGAATTTTAATATTTGTTACAAATATTAGGGAAGGTAGAAAAGCTAAAAGCTTAAAAAATAAAAGGCGACCCCAGAAGAAAACAGTAAAATACTTTTTTTATAAATAAAATTACAAAACAAAAGCATAACTAAAGTACAATGGGAAAATATCATTCATTATACAATCAAAAATTAAAAGGAAAGTCCCTTGGTATATCCTAGCCCAATTCGTAAGGTTATTTTAAATTTTCTTCTATTCTTATCTTTAATGTGTAGCGTCCCCTCCCCCGCAATACCAATTATGTGGTACTTATAACTCAGCGTCCAAGTACCTGGGGAGGGAAAAGCTAGAGTTCGGAACCGATAAAAGAAAACTCCTTACACCACTGTGGCAGACTATACATCAATTTATTAATTCC